>JANBRL010000003.1:0-83830 GCA_027577635.1 Coemansia sp. RSA 475 | reverse complement strand
GTATATTAAAGTGTATATTAAAGTGTATATTAAAGTGTATATTAAAGTGTATATTAAAATATATATTAAAAGGTTTAAAGTGTATATTAAAGTGTATATTAAAATATATATATTAAAAGGTTTATTAAAATGTATATTAAAATATATATTGTTGCTGTTATAGGGGCCTTCATGTGGGTCCTGCTGCTGGGGGGCTTGGTAGCTACCAAACTGATATATGAAAAGAACTTGATTAACATAATTAAACTTTATACAGAAGGTCTAGTATCCACATTATCTGTAGGACAAGGCTTATGTTTACCCTCTAGGAGCAGGGGTGATAGCCCATAGCCATCATCTCATGACTTTGCCAGACTTACATATCATAAACTGCAAATGTCCTTAAAATCTGCATATTCATACTGAAGACACTCTCCAAAACGACCAGAACCTTGGCAAGGTCCTATAACCACCCCTCTTAAGAAGCTTTCTAAATATTGTCCCCAAAAATAGTGCTGTCTTTTAAAAATATGGTGACTGTAGTAGTTTTAAAAGGGATGAAAGGGCTGAAAGGTATTGGGTAAACCCCAGATTTAAGATGAAAATAAATGCAACAGTGCTGAAGAATATAAAAAGAGCAAATCCTGGCACCCTGTTTTACATTTTCTTACCATCTCTCACCACTACCCACTTTTCTCCAGTATTTCACTCTCTATAGATTGCTCTAACAAGGAAATATTTATTAGCATGTCCTCACCACAACAAGAAGTGCATTTCAAATTTTTAAAATCTGAAGAAAATGTGTTTGGAATTCTTAAGAAGCCTCTAAATGAGTTAGGTAACATAACCATTGATAATATAATTGCTGAATATGGTATCGGAGTCTATAAAAGCATTTACGATGAAAACTTTGAAATAGTCAACCCTAACCAATCTCTAAAAGATGTATATGATGCTGCTGCACATGGAGTTGCTTCTATGTTTGGATATATCGACTTATATTTTGCATATGGTATAACTATTACTATCTTCAAAAATGGTGAGCAATTGGATGTTAAAGAATCTCAAGCCTGTTCATTCCACACAATAAATACAGTGCTTGGTGATAATGAAATATTTGTTGACGAGGAAGATGTAACTACTTTAATTAATGGTACAAAATGTGATACAGAAATTCCATTTGTAGAGTTATGCTATAACATAAGAGATATTACTATTCATGTGAATGATATTATACCAGATTTGTCAGGAGATGATTCTGCTGAGTCATCAAATGATGATGATCATGCATGATCCAAGATCAAGAATTGTCAACATGCTGCATAAGACTTGTTTAACAATTTATGTTGTATACCAGCCAGTGCTATACAATGCCCTTAAGGATAAGGGCCTAGTTTTAATCAGAGCCACTAGGGCTCTGTGATTTTTATAGGACATGCTGTCCTGAAGTTTCAAACAAACTTTTAACTTTTTCCAAAGTACTCTTTTTATATAAGAATTAATCATGGTGAGACTCTTTAGCTTTTTACCACAAGACGTTTAAGGAATAGATCTTTTACATTGTCTTCACTCAATGTTGTGATACACTGCCCCAAGCTTATAGCTGAAGCTCTGACAAGAACCCTGCCCTGGATTAGTCCTAAAATATGGAAACGTAGTATCTTAACTGTTAGGTGACAATTCCACTGAGTCACCTAACGACCATGGGTCACAGGTGACAAACAGAACACATAATCATAATGCTGATCATGTGTAATCCATAATTAAGAACTGTCAAAGCAGCTACAAAAGAAGCACTTTGACAATTAATCAGTGAGAGACCTTTAGCTTTTTACTATAATTGTTTTAAGAAATATATTGTTTTGAACAGCATCTTCACCCAACATTTGCAACCTGCTGTTTGAGCTCACAGCCAATTAATCACAGTGAGAGCCTTTGAGGATCAGTCCTAAAAAATGCTAAAGTTTTATATTCCAGTTTAGATGAAGCATGTGGTCATAATGAGCTGTTGTGCAATACTTTTGCGAAAGCATTGACACTATTTTGAAGCAAGTGTATTATAAAGTTTTTGCTCACAAATTATGAAATTAAATTGCAAAGAAAAAAAGAAAAGAGACTCTTGCCACGCTTTCCTTTTGCTCCTTTCTAGTTTATTTTTCCTTGGCTACTTTTCTCTTCTTTGATTTTATTTTTGTACTATTGGCTAATAATAATGACTACTTTTGCATTTTCTGTTCTACCTTATCATATGGTTTGGCAAGTGGCCAACTATACATGTCAGGCCGAAAACAAACTCCACATGGACGACAACAGCAAGAAGCCTATAAATCCACTTGTAGCATTGCTTCACATATGCCGTTACTGGCGACAAGCCACACTGCCTATGATGTTTGGATCTGGCTCAATTTGTATTGCAGACAAATGCAAAGCTAATACTATTTACACATGTTATTACAATAGTATTCTCGAATGCATTGATCAGAGTTATACTGCGTATATTCGGCACTTGTCTATAAATATTAATTTAGATGATGCAATACATGGCATAACACTGGACATTCTGTCAGCATGTAACATTGGTAGTTTTGTCTTTCCAAACTTGAAGCATGTGAATATTTCCATCAGACATCTTCAAAAAAGCCGACTAGAGTGTCCTAATGCAAAAAGTAATATTTATAAACTTATTCGGCATATTTGTCAAATGCTACCTGTATTGGAATTGGTAACATTAGTATACATGGGCTTGAACATATCCATGCAAATATATGTGGATGCTCATCAACATTCTAGACATTTGGTCGATGAGCTATCTGAAACTCTGACAGCCATACATCTCAAGCATAATACATTAGTTGGCGGTGAACCAAAATGTAATTTATTGGTTGCTGGTCTGACATCACTGTCAATTACATGGGCTGCCGATTATAGCACTTTATCTTATGCAATATACGCCAACTCGCAGTCACTCCAAAAGCTACATATATTGTTTTGTGTATATGGGGGAATAGAGGATATTGTGCATCGACATGATTCGCCACAAGAGTACATGTGCTATCCATGACTAGCTGAGCTGACATTGGCTGGTAGGAATTTTACACCAGATAATATAGTTCCCCCAACCGGTAATGCTATCGTTTTTCCCCGGCTTTGCAAATTAAAAGTATACTTTGAGTATCCATTCAGTGATGATGTGTTGTTTCGTGGAAATCGGTGGACACTAAAATCCATAGATATTGCATTGAACACACAGACAATAATGCAGTTGAGCCAAGATGGGGTATTCAATAAGGGCAATATGGTTGCCTTGCAAGATATTGCAATGTATAGCTCTGAAGAACAAACTCGCAATGCAATGCTAAACAGCTGTTCCAAAAACTTTTTCCAAGGATTGCTATCCAGCAGCCGCTATCTTGTGCTCCAAGCACAGTCATGCTATGCCCTATTAATTGGGTCAATTGATTCTAAAACACAATACCATAATCTTATATGCCTGCACCTGGGAAGCAGCAATGTGACATTTGAAAGCATTGTGATATTGCTGCAGGCACTGCCTCAGCTTTCATACCTAAAGTCAACCATTTCTTCACTGGGCGGAATATATTCAGAAATGAAGTTTTCTAAAATGCTAAAGTACATGCAAGCAACGTTTAATCCGCTAAGCAAATCACTTTACACTTGGTCAATTCATAGCCTTGACACTGTACTAGCTGACCTAGTAACAACCTGTATTATGTTGCTGGTTGACCAATGTCCCAACTTCCAAACAGTTCTTTTCAACACAAAATTGTATGCTGCGCCAATCAAAATACACCAGCAGTTGTTGCGCGCAAGTCCTATAATGAGCCGACTAAATGCGCGCAATGCCAAAAAGCTGCAGTTTAAAATTATATTTGCTTCCAAAAAATCAATTCTTAAAATTATTCGCAGTTCTTTCTAGTTGCTTCTGTTAGAAAAGGTGGATCAGGCTATTTCGTACAATGGGGGGATCACTTTTGAAATTGCCGATCATGTGTGTGAGGCTCCAAGCGACATCCAACTATTATTCACTACACTAACATTGATGGGTCAAACAGTATGGCTAAACACTAGTCATATTTAACACTTGATTGATGATTTTGAATATTCATTTTCAACCCGAGGTCAAGGTTAAGCCCATTGCAGCTCGGCTCACTGAAAATAATACTAATAATTATTTAATCAAGGTTTAAATGGCAACAGAAATTCAAGCCATCAAATTTAGCCACTTTGTTTCCGCAGTTTTTTCTTTATTTTAATTTATATCATTAAATAATGTCGCTAAATACCATGCCTGATGATATACTGTTGGGTATACTCCAGCACATTGATTCTTGGAAATACTATAAATCATACTCATTCAAACACCAGCTTTGTGTACTGTGTATATTTCAGAGGCTGTGTGCAGTTGCTTTGCCAAGGATTTATAACTAAATGTATATTGATTTCAATTTATATAAAAATTTCAAAAACCAAAGCTATGCTAACAAGCATACCAAAACATTTGCTGAATACATTAATACCATTGCAGATGTTATTGCTTTGGTCAAGTGTACGCACATAATTAAATCTGCAAAGATGTATATTCACAGTTTAAACTCAACTTATGCTGAGCTAAATAATGTTATTGAGGCTATAAATTATGTGCAAACTCGTGGTCTAACTTTACTAAGCTTGAAATAACCATATGTAAAGATACTTATTCTAGTAATATCGATAAAACTCACATGCTGCAATGTTGCCATATTAGTAAAAAAAACATAGCCAAACACTATTCAATATCATGCCAGGTGTAACTGAGCTTACACTTTTACATAAACACTCTGGTAGTTTTGTTAATGAGTTTTATAGCAAAATAGCTAGTGTGTATGCCAGTCAGCTGGTAAAACTTGACAACGAATATGATTTTTATATTCCAGGTTGGCACAAGTTTGAAGTAATGAAATACCTTTGCATAAGCCTAGACTTCAAATACAATGTGCTACCTCGCATCAATAGCCATACACTAGTTGACTTGCGCATTGAAGATATTCCCTATGACGCCTCTTGGGCATCTTTTATGGACAGCAAAGATGTCATGGTGGTGGAGTTCTTGTGCTTGAAATATTTGTGGCTGCATTTTAGAATGGATAAAGCCATCAAGCACACCGATGAAAACATGTCAGAAATAGTGCTAAGCTTTCTCGAGCTGAGTTCATTGACCATATCAAGCAAATGTTCATTTTGTCCATTTTTGCAAATGGCGAGGTTCCCAAACGCAACAAAAGATGTTAATATTCAAGGATATCCTGAGCTACATGAACAGTTTAGAGATTTGCAAATATCAAATGTTAAGAGCATTCCATTTGAACCGTATTAGTAGCCCAATATTTTAGTTTTATTTATAGTATTAAAAATGCACCAACTATGTGCTGTGGCAATAACAGGTGCTGTTGAAAGTATTTTCTAGTATATAGGCAATATGTTATTTAATTTATTTAGTTAGAAACTAGATATCATCTTGACTGAGCTGGATATCTAATAAATAAATGCTAATAACATAGCTCTTACTGGTTCATGGTCTGTGTGTCTGGCTGAGCCATCATCTCACCCATGTTCATACCTGGGCGAAAGCTGCCCATACCCATACCCGGGCGGAAGCTACCCATGCCCCAGAACGAGGGTCTGGCCAGGCTCAGAATAAGACGGAGCTTGGTCCGCAGCAAGCTATACAGGGTCGAAGCAGCATTGCTGGGCATTGGAGTGAGCTGAATACCATAGCTGCATGTAGCACCCTGGGTCATTGCTGGTACCTCTCCCGCAGCAATAATCGAGTCGGTGGAGCACACGGGCACATAGTACGCATCACCTGACTGCATCACATTAGCTGACAGCGCAGTAAACTTGTTGGTGGTTGGGTCGTAAACAGTGGCCATAATCACTGGAGCAGATGCCACATTAACATCCATGCGGGTAAAGTCAAAGTATGACATTAGACGAGAGACCAATGACATTGGGTCATTCGTACCAACCTGGGTTGAGGGCATCGAGATCTGAGGCATAGGTGTCTCCACGGGCGTTTCAGCCGGCTCCTCACCAGTAGACTCAGCGGGTGCCACGGTAGATTCAACGGGTGCCACAGTAGACTCAGTGGCCGGTGGAGTACTGAGCTCACCCTGAGCCAACACAACGGCGGCAAACACCAGAGAAACAATATCAAACTTCATGGCAAATAGCGTAATGGGTTAACGTTGGTAAGAAAAGAATAGAAAATCAAGAGAGCGGAAAATAAAGGCAACTTGGCTTGCTAATACTGAGTACTAGAATATGGCAGAATGTGGCGGGTTTATATAGCATTTTTTTGCCACCACAAATGTCAAATATATTCTCTGTGAGATTGATGTAAACAGTTGAATCGGTGGCAGATTAAACGCGTGTGGTTTGACATGTTCAACTCACAAAATTCGAGCGCTGGTGATTTTCATTGCAGATCAGCATGGCTGCGCACAAAGTGAAAGTAAGTGTAAAAGTTAAATGTGGCGGGGTTATTTAAATAGCAAAATAAGTAGAGCCCCATATTGGGCACTTTGTCTCTGCAACTCCTTCTATTTTAAAGAATATTATTTAAACATGTCGCTGCAAACTTTGCCTTGTGATATCCTGTTGGGTATCCTGTATTACCTGCCTTCTTCGACAAAGAACACCGAAGCAGACTTTAATCAGCGACTTTATTTATCGGCTGTATTTCGGCGGCTTCGTGCAATTGCCTTGCCAAAGGTTTATAATCACATTTATATTACTTTAGCTGAGTATGGATATCTCAAACGCCAAAACCATAAAAATAAGCATAGCAAAGCATTTGCTGACTTTACTGATACTAATGCGGGCATTATCTCTTTGGCCAATTGTACACACATGGTAAAATCTGCTAGAATAAATGCAAAATATTTAAACCCTACAAACATTGAGCTTTATAATTCAATGGAGGCTTTACGGTATTATGCAAACTTGTGGCCCAACATTACAAAACTAGAAATGAATATGGAGTATAGTGTTAATCAAAGTAGCCTTAGTGAATTACACTGGATGCAACTTAGTCATGTTGGTAAAAGATATAGCCGAGAACTAGGCAATATTATGCCTGGTATAACAGAGCTTACACTATTAAATTATGGCAATAATAGCACTCTTTGTGAGTTTTATAGTCACGTATCTAGCACATATGCCCATCAACTGGAAAAACTTGACAACAAATATGGCTTTAATAATACTGGTAGACATAAGTTTGAGATGATGCAATACTTTTACATACGCATGAGCCATTATAACAAAGTTTTACCTCTGGTTAATTGTTACACACTGGTTAGCCTACGTATTGATAATATTCCTTTTAATGTTTCATGGGAACCGTTTATGGACAGCAAAGAGGACACTGTAATTGAGTTTTCGTGCTTGAAAAAGTTGTGTCTGGATTTTAACGCTAAGAAATCCATAAAATGTAATAAGAGGAACCTACAATATGGTCATAATATAACGTTAAACTTTCCCAAGCTTAGTTCGCTGACCATAATAAGTAAATGCCATTA
This sequence comes from Coemansia sp. RSA 475, assembly GCA_027577635.1. Classification (NCBI taxonomy): domain Eukaryota; kingdom Fungi; phylum Kickxellomycota; class Kickxellomycetes; order Kickxellales; family Kickxellaceae; genus Coemansia; species Coemansia sp. RSA 475. The sequence continues at coordinate 76,271 of JANBRL010000003.1, read as the reverse complement.
TTGCCCTTTCTTCAAGATGGCGAGGTTTCCAGACGTGATGGAATATATTTATATTATAGCGCCTCCAGTGTTGCTTGCACAGCTTGGGGACGTGGGAATGCCTACCGCTAAGAATGTGGAAATATATACAGTTGATATATAAATAGTTCTTGCAAGTACAATCACAAACCTCAGTTCAGCTCGCTCGGCTTCTTGATAATAATTAATTGTTGATCAGTATTTAAATAGTGACAGAAAATCAAAACACCAAAATCTGCTTCTTTGTTTCCGCAGTTTTTCTTTATTTTCAAGTATATAATTAAACCATGTCGCTTCAAACTTTGCCCAGTGATATTCTGTTGGATATACTCCAGCATGTTTTTTGGGAAGACTACAACCATGATGACTTCAAACAGCGCCTGTATCTACTGGCTGTATTTCGGAGGCTGCGTGCAATTGCTTTGCCAAAGGCATATAGCTGCATGTATATTTCTCCCCATGAATGTGGAGATAGCAAAATTCAAAGCTATACTAACAAGCACAGCAAAGCATTTGCTAATTGTATTGATACCAATGCAGACATTATCGCTTTGTCCAACTGCACACATATGGTTAAATCTGCCAAGATATCTGCTACTGGGTTATATGAGCCATACGCTGAGATTCATAAAATTATAAAGGCTTTACGATACTGTGCAAACTCTTGGCCTAACATTACAAAACTCGAAATATATATGATGTATAAGAATAGTCTTATTCTCCCTAGTAAAACTCACTCGACACAGGTTCGTTGTTTGGGTAAAAAATATAGTCAAGAATTGATCAATATTATGCCGTATGTAACAGAGTTTACATTTATCAACGCACTCCATGGTTGTGTTGTTAATGAGTTTTATAGTCTAGTAGCTGATGAATATGCCAACCAGCTAGTGAAACTTACCAACACAGATGCTTTTGATAATAAAGGCAGTCATAAACTTAAAGTAATGAAATACCTTGACCTAAGCATGGACTACTACAATAAGCTACCTCAAGTCAACAGCCATACACTAGTTGACTTGCATATAGATAATATTCCTGCCAATGTCTCGTGGGCGCCATTTTTAGATAGCAGAGAAGATACTGCGGTTGTGTTTTCGTGCTTGAAAAGGCTGTGGTTGGGCTTTATCTACGATGAGGACATTAATTGCGACGATGAAATTCCACCAGAAATAGTGCTAAAGTTTCCTGAACTGAGTTCATTGAAAATAATCAGCGATTCAGAGTTTTGTCCATTCTTTCGTATAGCAAAGTTTCCAAATGAGATCGATGCTATTAATATCCAAGCACCTCAAGAACTTCTTAAACAGCTTAAAGACGCAGGGATACCTACCGCAAAGAAAGTAACCATGTGTAGTTAATATAAAATATTAGTACTCTCCAAACGCAACCCACAGCCCAGCTCGTTGCAGCTTGACTCACTGCTAATAAAAATTATTTGATCAAGGTTTAAATAACGGCAAACCCCAAATTCATCTTACCCAGCCACTTTAACTTGCAGTTTTTTCTTTATTTTAATTTATACTATAAACACATGTTGCTACAAACTTTGCCCAACGATATTTTGTTGGGTATACTCGATCATGTATATTCTTGTTCAAATAACATACACAGAGACTTTGATCGACGAATATACTTACTGACTGTATTTCAGCGGCTGCGTGCACTTGCGTTGCCAAAGGTATATGACTACATGTATATCTATTACAATGCAGATAAAAGTTGCCATAAACAAAATAATGTTAACAAGTATAGCAGAAAGTTTGCTGAGCTCATTAATACCAATGCAGACATTATCGCGTTGGCTAATGTCACACACATGGTTAAATCCGTCAATATATATGCTTTTGGTTACGACTCACCATTCACTGGTATTCATAAAATTTTTGATGTTTTAAAATGCTGTGCAAATGTGCTGCCTAACACTACCAAGCATAGTATACATATGAGCTATAATATTAAAACTAGAGACTCTATTGGAATTCTTTCGATGCAATATTGTCCTTTGACTAAGGAATATAGCCGGCAACTAAACAGTATTATGCCAGGTGTAACTGAGCTCACGCTTTTCAATGCTTTCAACAATTATGGTATTAACGATTTTATAGCCGAGTAACTGGGCATTATTCCGATCAACTGGTAAAGTTTAACGACAGACATAGCTATACTAGTTTAGGCAGTTATAAGTTTAAAGCGGTGCAATGCTTTTGGCTAAGTGTGGGCTATGATATCATGGTGCTACCTCGCATAAACACTCATACGCTAGTTGACTTGCATATTAGCAATATGCCTTACAACACCTCGTGGGCACCGATTTTGGACAACAAAGATAATACTGTGGTTGAGTTTTCGTGTTTGAAAAATCTGTGGCTGGAGTTTAGTGATGATGAGGTCACCAAAATTGACGATATACACATGCCAGAAATAGAGCTAAACTTCCCAGTTCTTAGTTCATTGGATATAGTATGCCCAGAGTTTTGCCCATTCTTTCAAATGGCAAAGTTTCCAGACACAATAGACAATGCTCGTATTAGGGCACATTCGTCGACGATTACACAGTCTCGTAATACGAAAATACCAAAAGCAAAGAAACCGTCGATTGAAGTTTATCAATAGTCCATTAATTGAAGGTTTATTGTATCGGTTAATAAAGTATAAAATTCGAATGGTCTTTTAAACAATATAAATGTCACGTTGCTGGCATGCAAAAAATTGACGTCTGGTCATACCGCACAATCTCATCCACATCCCCACTCGCAGCATTAGCCACAGGCGGCAAGTCCTCGACATCGCTCTCAAAATCAGATTCCGCACCCACGTTGTCCACAAGTTCCGGCACCATACTAGCACACGCTGCCGCCAACATTGGCGACAACTCACCCACGCTTACGCCAGCCAGTTTCGCCACCTTTTCTTGCGCTGCGTGTGCAGCTGGACCCAAAGCCACCGCCGATGCCTCGCGAGTAGGCGGCGGCGTAGCTCCACGCACCTTCGACATTGACATCCGAGGCCCTGACATCGACGTCCTCGACCCCGACATCGCGCTTCCCGGCCGGTTCTGCACATTGCGCGCCAACCGCACATCCAGCCTTGGCAGCGGCACCCACCCTACTGCAGCACCTGCTGATGCGCTTATTGGCACTATATTATACTGCACACAAGTCTCCTGCCCTGGCAACACATGCAGTGTGGCCCGGCGTTGGCCTGCAAACACAAACGCATCGCTTGCGTGCATAGCAACATCCAAGGTTTGCAACCGACGAGTTGCATTCAATATGCGGTACGACATACACAGTGCACGGCCCACGTGTGCCACAGAAGACGATTGCAAGTCGACTTGGACGCACCGCCGCAACAGTTCCAGCGGAGAAAGCCACAGGCGTGTAACACACACAGCGTCTTGAGGATGGCGACGCCATTGCACGTGCAAATATCCCGGCCACAACGTACTTGGCGCACGCAACACGTCGCTCGTGCGGATGTCCAGCCAAACAACGTGGTCGTGGTGCGTTCCAGTCTGCAACACTGTATCCAGAGTTGTTGCAGTGGACCCTGCAACGCTCACGTGCATTTCTGGATTGGATACCGTGTGCAGCTTTATATCCTCAATGGTCACGTCCCACGGCCCTGCATTGCCCAGCCGCACCCGCACAGCCCTTCGGAAACTATACTCGCCCTCGGCTGATGGGCTATCCGTCTCCACATGTGCTGGGGCCGGAACGTGTGTCTGTAGCACCTTGGCCTCTGCGTACAACGGACGCACAACCGGAATAGATGCCTGCATCGTTACTGTTTCTTCGCCGTAATGCGCCGTACATCTCACAGCCGTAACTCCCGGCGCTGCTGACGGCCGCTCAGCACCATGCAACGCCGACCCTGGAATCCTCACATACACCGTCAGCGTATGCACCGCCTGTGGCTGCAAATCACCGCACTCCAGTCCATGCATCTCGCGCGTACCGGCCTCATCATCAACGTTCTGCTGCAGCCACGGTAACATAGCTACAACCGGCTTTTCCTGCACTAGCCTTAAATCCGTAGTGCTGCCATCCGGCTCCACCGTAACCAACTCCACATCAACGCTTACACTATCCAGTACGCGCTTTTGGTGCACATTTCGTACCTCGATCTGCACCGGAAACGTTTCGCCAATATACGCAGGCGCTTGAGCTGCCACCGACGGCATACAAAGCTCCAGCACCGGCGCTGGTTTGGGCAGTCTCAGTACACGACAGCGACTGTACGCCGAAACCCCTGGTTCATCAGCTAAAGTTAACAGGGGCGGCACAGGCAGTTGCACCCAGCGCGCGCCTGTTGTGTGCAGCCACCGGCGTTCTTCAGGGACTGAGCTTGCCGGACCGCTTGTACGCACCGCACGGCGGATGGCCGGCACATCAGTGTCAGTTGGCAACATGTTTAGTTTCAGCCCATTTTTCTGTCCCAATGACGATCCACACAGAGATACACCGATATTGCTTAACAATAGTTTCTCAATATGCGCCAACGCGTCTTCGGCCAACGTATCGTCAAACACAGAGTCACTCGCCTGGGCTGGCGCGCACGTCGGCCACTTTAAGCGCAAGCCGTCTGTGCCCACACATGCCGTCACCGCATCAATCACCAACACATTATTCAATGGCACATTGTCGCCAACCACCACCGCGCCTTGAAACACCGACACACACCCATGTCTCAGCTCCAACACCCCGTTACCACTCGCCTCCAAATCAAACACACGCACCGTGTCGTTTGAACTAGCAAACGAAACATCGTCCACACACATTTGCGTCTCTCCGTTTACACTAATGTTGAAGCGAGGATCACTAAACTCCACGTTGAGTGAGGTTAATGGTAACGTGTGGTGCAGCGCACGGCAGTCGACCGTTACTTGAAAATGCATTTTGTTGGATGTGCCCAAGTCCCAGTGCCGCCACTGCGCATGGCACAAAATCGGCGAGTATATTTGCGACATATCAATGACCACATCTACGCCTGCCGCCATTTGCAATAGATCTGTTTCCACATTTAAGCGCTCTGGGGATGCCAACTGCGGCGACAGTAGTTCCAACATAGCCCGCGTGGCAGCCTCGCGGTCATCCACCGCTGTAGCACACTTGAGTGTCCACTGCAACGCATGCGCTGTAAGCTGCGCCCACCCCTCACTGCGGAACCGGTCAGCCAACAGTCCAAACACCCGCAGTGCTGGTCCATTCCGACCTGACTCGGCATACACCTCAGCCACCTCACTCGCCAAGTACACATAGAAATGCGACCCTGCACTCTGTCCCTGCGTAATCAGCTCAACCAGCGCACTCACATCGTCTGACTGCGCAGCAACCTCCCGTGCTGCACTCGTTGCCCTTGACTCGCCAACACACGCCAGAGCAGCTGCCAGAAACTCACACGTCTTGTGCAAAGCACGATTGTTGCGCTCGGACGCAAGCCAAGTGGCCACATACGTGTTCTCAACGCCTGGATTCGCACTAAACACACGCTTCATGTCCCCGACCACACCTTCCTCTGGCATATACACCAAAAGCTCTGCTTGCAACTGCCGGCTGCGCTTCAAACTGGCCGACGCAGCAGCACGGAACAAAAATGATGCATTTTCAGGCCACATCCACAACGGAAACAAACAGTCACCCGCATTTTGCACGGTAACTGCTGGCTGTTTGGGCTCGACTACTGCATAAATACCGCCCAGCGCCTGGTCAAACGCAAAGCCCGCAAACGCAGTGCTCGGCGCACGAGGACGGCCCACTGCTGACTCCACGCGGTCTACGACAGACGGAGCGCGCATTCGTGGCTGACGTAACGACCCAACCAGTACATTCGACGTCTGCGCAGGCCCAGAGTCAATTCGCAATGTCGCTCGGCTCAGTGCCCGAGCAAAGCTCATTCCATGAGTTGCAGCTACCACATAAAGTGCAGCCTGGTTTGTGTACTGACGCTCGATCCGCGCCCAAAAATAACTGCTCTCTTCGCCAAACCCACTCTGCTTCAGCACTCGTGCCAAAAGCAACACATGTTCGGCACACTGACGCCCAGCAAGAGCCAAACACACATCGTACGCAGTGTCCGTTGGCAACAGTGACGTCACACAGTTGACATCTCGAGCGCTGTTCAGCACCAGCCCCCGGCGTGTGGGCGTCTGTCCCGAACGTCCAAAATCGATGACTGCGTAGAACCCGCCCAATGGCCACCACCCAAATGTCCGCGCATCAGGAGCAGGCAGGAGATCTATATCACGAGTTTCGGTCCCAAGTGCCAAATAATGCACATTTGGCCGACCGCCGTTGGCCCGGCGTGTGCGCTCCGCAGCCATCAACTGCTCGGTCGCTGCGTTGACTTCGCCGGCATGCACCGACAACACAAGAGCATCTAATGCACCGTTTCCACCAACGGAGCCAACAGGCGACGACGTGCTGGTCGGACTCGGACCGCCCGGACTGATCGGAATCGGTACTTGTGGTCCTGACCGGTTGACCGGCGTCACAGTGTACCTTTGCGAACCGCCGCCAAACGCATACGGCCACCCACCCGACGTACTTGCACTGGCTTGTGTTGCCCTTAAGGCGCTAACGTCCAACGACTGGTAGATCCACCCGCGCACCAACCTCGTGTGCAGCGCATCAAACAGAACCAACAGCTCGTCCCACCGCTGCCCAAACATACGCAGACTATGTGCGCGCTGTCCATCGCTGTCGCCGCCGTTGAGCGCCCACATCCACCCATCGGACGGAGTTCCGCCTTCAGCCGGTAGATACGCGCCTGACGCTATCTCGCCAATATATGCTGCAGCATGTACGTAGGCCAGCCACATACAGCGCTGCGCCGTGTCCCGGTCGCCGGCGCATTCGGCACATACGCCCAGCTTGAAATGGTACCGAACGAGCCACCCGCGCACCGGCAAGTACCGCGAAAACCGCTGCACCACATCATTGCCCAAAAGCCGGGACGACAGCGCCTGTGACGTCGAGTCGCCCTGCATACTCTCATACACAGATGCAGGGTCCTCGGGCCGCTCCGGAAGAGGCAGCTGTGGCAGCATCGCCAACTTGCTCTGCGTGTGCATAAACGCATCCGCATAAAACGCCGCCGCTCTCGTAAACAATCCACGCTCCAACTCGCTCAAAAACGCCTGGAACTGCGGTCCCGATCCCGGCCGACACACCGCAAACTGCGCCTGATCCAGCCCGCCCCGCTGCATAATTGAAGATAACCTCTGGTCCGTGCCGTCTTCGCTTGCACTTCGGTTAACAATCACCACACATGTGTATGAGACGCCAAACGACGCCAAACACACACGGTTACGCGCCAGTTCTTCCGACAACTGCGAGTCTGGTTTGTCTTGCAACGTGTGAAATGAGATGACGGTGGCAGGCCGGCGTTGCTGTCGCTCGACCCATTTGGGCGTCAGCAGGCCGTCGCCATGTAGCTCGCCGGTGCCGCGCGGAGACAGATCATTGCTCAAACTGTCTGTTTGAGAGCGTGATTTGCGGCGCGGAATGTCGTCGACTCGACTGAACGACGCGGTCTGCCACCGGGGCCCTCGTGCCGCGCCCACCGGGTCCCATCCGCTCGAAACGTGCTCGCTCTCCGTGCGCTCACTCGTATCTCCACCGCAAAAGTACTTTAGTATGGACCGCGCGACTTGCCGGCCATACGATGTCAAATTCTCGCCATTTGTATGAGGCCCATTCAACACTCCCAGCACCGGGTAAAACTGCTGCGTATATGGCGTTGTCAGCTCCTGCTCGGCCGACCGACCAAACGCAAACTCCGCCATCCAGATGAAGCTATTAAAATAAAACAGTTGAATTCAGAAAAGTGAAAAAGAGCTATGGCCGTGGAGTGCTTGCGCTTGTGTCTTTGCCCTCTTCTTCTAGCACAGCACTGACAATGTTGTTGATCCGCGGATAACTCACTTTTTCGTCCAACTGGTCCTGCGTCCACGCGAGCAACTGCAACAACGCCGGCAGCTTCGGCTCCCGTGGCTGGCTATGCGCGGCCAACAACGCGGCATTCAACTCGTTGGCCGTCTTCTGCCGATGCTCAAAATCCAAAAGCTCCGCCAACGGCGACTCCCCCGTCACCTCAAACGCCAACAACGCCATCGTCCTCTCCAGCTCCCTCAACAGCTCTGGGTGCTCCTCTCCATGAGGCGCCAACTCGTCTTGCGCAAACTCCAATGCCTCTTCGGATTTTCCCTGCCGAATCAGTTCAATTAGCTGCTGTTGCTGCAAATGAAAATATAGACGCGGGTCGGTGTCCAATATATCGGGATTCAGGTCGTTTACGCGTTCGATTGCGGAACGAATGTCGCCGTTTTGCACGGCAAACCGTATTTGCATCCGTTCTTCGATAGACCCCAAGTCGACGCTGCTCGTAAGCCCGCTTTCTTCCGAGAACTTTTCGGCAGCGTCTTTGTATCCTTCGATTATCAAATAGTTCATTATAAGCTGGTTCAGGTCGCTACAAATAGTTGTTAATAAACTGCAATTTGCCTCAAAGCGTGCAATACATGAAACTGAACGCACCTTTTGGCTATAGGCACTTTGCGCATCTTGCGCTCCCACTCGTCCAGACTAATCGTCTGTTTTGCCGAAGACGCTGTCATTGTTGGTACAAAAATTGAATGCGTGCAATAAAATGCAAGAATAAATATTTGTACAAAGCGCAAGTAAACCCAAAAATGCACTGTATTTCAGTACCACCAAAGAATGAAGCATTTTAATCAAATCTAATCCTTAAAATCCCACATCATCATCGAGACACTCTTGATCGACGTTTTCTTTTGGATGTCCCGGCGGGTACACAAACTTTGGCGTGGGTTTTTTGCGCTCGACCGGGTTAGTCAGCATCCGCAGCCCTCCGTTTAGGCGCAAATACCCGTTGACAAACTGCTGCGCAGTCTTGTCCGTCCGCCCCACCACGCGTAGCAATGTGAGATGCAACCGATCGCCGTCGATACATGGGACTTCAATGTACGGCGATTTGCGCATAAAGAACATGGTGCCAGGGGGTCTGTTATAAAAGTCCTCGGTCATCAACGGCAATTTTGGGTTGGGCATCGTCATGCCTTTGATCAACAACACGTTCATGATATCTTTGCGGCGCCAGATCGTATGGATGGGCACAAAGCCATGAAACGCCCGATATTTTCTATATATTTCCTTGGCGCCCATAGTCTCCCACACAATTTTAAAATCCTCGGTCTTGTACACTGGCGAATAAGTCGCTTGGCTCTCGTCCTGCTGCACAGCCAGCTTGCGCGTATATTCCAAGTTCTGCAACGTCTTTACCAAAAGCCGGCTGCCCAAATGTCCCAACGCTAAGCTCAGATCTTTGTACGTAGTGTCACTTGGCACAGTGTACGGAACTTGCGCCAAAATCCTCCCCTCGTCCCTCCCATCCCTGCACTCAACGATCGACACGCCCGTAACCTCTTCGTTGTTAAGAATCGCAGTCTGCATAGGCGTCGGACCCCGGTACTTTGGCAACAACGACTCATGCACCTTTAGTGCGCCCAATCTGATTCCTTTAATAAGATTCATAGGCACTTGCCGCAAACTCATCGCAATGACCGCAATATCAAATTTAAAAGCATCGTGTTGGTCGAAAAACGAAATCTGCGGCGGCCTCCCAGGCGCCTGGCTTATATACCGCACCCGCAGTCCTGCGGACGACGCGACATCGGATACAGATGTTGTCTCCAGAGTATCGTTGGGCTTGTTGATACGGCCGCGAGCCATAAAGTTTTTCTTTTTCTGGCCTTTTACTTTGGCGGAACCGGGTTTGGGCAAGGGACCGCCTTCCTCTTCTTTTGAAGCTTCGTATTTTGCCGGCAGGCAGATGACTTCGATGGTTGACAAGCAGGATGGGTCGCTGCGCAGCTCTTTTATTAGCTGTTTAAGGCATTCGATGCCGACGGCGCCTTGGCCGAAAAATAATACACGCAGGCCGGTGTTTTTCACCAGTGTGGTGTTGGCCAGTGGAGTTGTGCTATTCACAATAGGTGTCGTGTATAAGCGCCGCCATATTGAAACCGACACATGAGCTGACCGGTGGGCGAACAGCACACGATGCACGGGCACAAGGGCTCGTCTTGCAAACACAGACATTTTTATAAAGTTAAAATTCAGAGCAAAGAAAAAAGGTTGGATAAATGCAACAAAATACTATAAGCAAAAAATTTAATTTATGATTGGATTAGATCAACAGTTGTCTCAGAATCTTTGCGATTGGGCGATACAGCGTGGAGCGGAATATTGGACAGAAACACGCACAAGATACACGCCATAACGGCAAACGGCACATCGGCTATAAACACATAGTGCAACGCATCGACCACACCGTTATACACATCTTTGGCGACTGACTCGGGCAACAGACTCATCATCGGCACCATCGACGTCAAACTAACCACATCATGCCCCTCCCCACGCACTGGGCTAAACACCCCAAACTCCCTATTAATCGTCGCAAACAACTTTTCCTTTAGAATAACTTGGCCAATAACCAGCCCGATCATACCGCCCAGAGTGCGCGCATAATCGACCAACGTTGTTACGGTTGATACTTCGGTTACTGGCAAACCTGCTTGGCTGGCCAGCAAAACCTGCTGCATCGAAAATCCCAAGCCCAGGCCCAACAACACCTGGATTCCTGCATGTCGAACGGTCTGTGCAGGGTCCTCGGGCCACACGAACATCAAGCCAAATCCCACAGCCATCATTGCCGTCCCCACAACCGCCCATTCCCTGTACCACACACGACGCATGTTCACCAACGAGCCCGCCAGTATTGCCCCTGTGCATCCGCCCAATGCAAACCACAAAATATGCAACGCCGACACACGAGCACTCTGCGCCAAGACCATTGTATAATATACGGGAACAAACATTATCATTCCGTACATACACACGCCAATAAACAGAGATGCAACGAGTGCCAATAGAGTGCGTGGCCGAGCCAGCACAAAAAGTGGAATGAGCGGCCACTTTGCCTGCCAGTGCTCGACTGCAGCAAACACGAGTATAGCTAAAAAGCCGCAAACGAACATGCAGATGACAAGGGAGCTGTGCCATGTGTGTTCGTTTCCGCCCCACGACAGGCCAAGAAGAATCATCAGACTGCCGCCCAGCCACAACAGCGTGCCCAAATAGTCAAACTCACGCATCGTGTACGCAGTGCTCCCGGGAGGCATTGGCAAGCGACGCATGTATGGAACCAAAATGAGCAACGCTACTGAGCCGATTGGCAGGTTCATGTACCCGGCCCACCGCCACGACCCTTTTTCGACAATCATCGAGCCAATGGCTGGGCCCGTCCACTTGCCCAGCACAATGACTGCGCCCAAAACCCCCATATACACAGGCCGCTCGTTTGGCGTCAGCACATCGGTCAGCACCACAAGCGCCAACGGCATCATCCCTGCTCCGCCCACGCCCTGCAGCGCCCGCCCCACACAAAGTGCGCTCATCGACTTGGCTCCGCCGACCATACACGAAAACCCCAGGAACACAAAAATGGAAGCGAATAATGGCCACGCCCGCCCGTACTTGTCGGCCAGTTTCACCCACACCGGCTGCACCATCACACACGTCAATAGGAACCCAGCTTCTATCCATTGCGCAAATATTTCAGTGTTGAACTCGCTTTTTATGGGCGCAAGCACTTGGTTAAACACTGTTTCGCTCACACACACCATAAACATCACGAGCGATAAACCGATGAACACCACGAGGGTTTTGCCCACCGCCCAGCGTGGTTGTCCGAGCAGGTTTGTTGAGTGCACCGTTAAAGGAGGTTTAGTTGACTCAGTTTGGGCAAACGCATGTTCGGTCTTTGTGCTGATACTCATGGTTAAATACTATATAATATTTTTGTAAAAAAGGAAAACTCGAATAATGCATGGCTGGGCCATTGACAAGAAAAAGGGATGCCGCCAGAAAACGTTGCTGCTATTGTGCACAATGAATTTTCGCGTCATCAAATTCCACGCGAACGCGCTGATCCGCCACCATTGTCCATATGCATATGATCTGAAACATATGCAGCTCTAAATTCAAGATCGACATTATGCAAGTACGAGATTATAAGCCATTTATATTGATATAAAAATTTACTCTTTCTTGGCCTTTGGCTCAGGAAGAATAAAGAACTGGTACACGAAAATGCCAACAATGGCTCCCACAAACGGCATAAACGTCGGCACCCAAAAGTAATGCCCGCCATATGTAAACGGCTCACTGCCGTACAAAATAGTCGAGAACACACGAGGCCCAAGGTCACGCGCCGGGTTAATCGCATACCCCGTAACCCATCCCGTACAGTTACCAATGGCAAACACCAAAAGTCCAATCGCAATCGGCAAATGGTTCTTGGCAGGCGTCAACCGGTCGTCGCCAATCGAGTAAATAACAAACAACAGAACCGCGGTGTTGACGATCTCCGACCACGCAGAAAAGAACTTGCCGTTCCCTTCTTTGGCGTATGTGCACCATATGCCGCCTGTGCCTTTTTCGCCCATCAACTGACGGTTGCCGCCATCGAATACGTCAAACTGGTCTTTGTAGATGCCGTAAAGCGTGGCTGCCGCCACAAACGCTCCCAAGAGCTGAGCGACTATGTAGCCGGGGACTTTACGCCACGAGAACTTGCCAAACACAGCATTAGCAAACGTAACGGCCGGGTTCAAGTGTCCGCCCGAAATGCCCATGCAGCAGTACAATGCCATCGCCAGGCCAATTCCCCATCCGAACGTAATAGCCAAGTATGCGGATGCTGCGTTTGTGGAGTTTACGGTCGTGGTGGCCACCACGCCGTCACCGAAAAAGATTAGGATAAAAGTGCCCCAGAACTCGGCCATGTACTCGCGGTACTTGTACCGAAAGTCAAACATCGGCCAGTTCAATGGATCGTAAATGGGGTGCATTTTCACCACATCGGCAAGTTCGTAGTCGGCCGCCGTGCTGATATTAATTTCATGGTCCAACGGCGCGGCTTTAGGATGCTGGTGGTAGTGCACGTCTTGACGAAGTGGCTGGTCGCCTATCGCAAACGACTCGGCTGTCGACATATTTAGTCTTGACTAATAAATAATGGTCTTGACTGCTCAACTAGTCCCGCTAATGAGATACAGTAGAATACAAAAAATAATAGCTCCCTTGAAACAGGTGCGCAAGCTTTGGTTTTTATACGCACGAGGTTTATGCGATCAAAGTGACTAGACCACTGTGGCAGATTATGCTCGCAAAAAATAGAGCCTGATAAAATTAGAGCCAAAGTGGGGTATCCGCAAAAAAAACTAGTACAAAAAAAGTAACAAGGAAAAAGAAACACGAGAAAGCTGGGGATTGTTGGCTAACGCCGTGCACCGAATGTCCCCTCCAAACGCCATTTTATACTTGGCCAATGTGGGCACGCGGGCGGAAAAGATAAGGCGTGTGCGAAAAAAGTGGTCTATGCACTTGCGCAAAATTCTACCTCGGCCACATTATAGTCGGAACAAAACGCTATAGAGAGTGTAAAATATTCACGGGATTCGCTCCGTGTTACTCAATGCACGAGCACGAGATTCCGCTCGTGACAAAAATATCGATGCAAGCAAAAAATCTAGCCAATCTCAGGGCGTTTAGCAATCTACTTTTACGCAAAATCCGGTTATGGATTCTGCGCGTGTCAGCCAGTGCGCACAAGCTCGCACGCCAGCAGACACTCGCTCGTATTAGGAAAGAGAGATGGACAATTTGCCTACTATTGGTGTACTTCCCTTCCGCTCATTGCAGGGGATGGTCTGTTCGCGGAAATCGCACTGAATTTTCTTTCCCGCGCTCGTGCGTCGTGTCTAAAATTGCAAGAGAAAATAATGCCGGTCGGCACATTTTTTATTACTGAAATATAGCCGTATGCACATCTTGCACAATAGACCCAAGCACTAGTGCGCGCATGTACTCTATTCTGGGTCCTTGTACAACCACCAGCCACTCGCTTGTGGCACCAAATAGTGTTGTTAGCTATACTTCAAATGCGGCCAATAAAATACAACTGGCCAAGGAAAGTTATGAAAAAGGACGGAAATAATTAAATGCGGATTTACCGTTGTATCCAGATTGGAGCGACCCAGGTCACCCGCCGTGGTGAGGTCACCCGCTCAAAAACATGGGCTGGGATTGCCTGACCTGGCATTCGGCACGAGCCAAATTCCGAATCCGTATACACAAAATTGGACCGGCCTTTCTTTATTCAGTCAGAGTTTCCCCTCTGTTCATTCATCGACTAACAAACACTGCCTAGTTGCCGAAAACGTACTTTCCATTAGCCCACATGTGCCAATATGCCCAATGTTACTTTGTACTACAACGTCTATTAAAACTATTATCAAATGGCAATAGTATCTCGGTGTTTCTCCCATCGAATCCCACGAGACTCGGACGGCACATTTAGTCCGCTATTATCATCGCAATATCATGTGATACCTAAACAGCGTTGGCGCGTGCGAGCGAAAATCAAACGTCAATCTCGATAGATTAGCTCCATAAAACGAGTTTTAGTCTAATGATTTGGCTCGTGCCAGTTAATTGCACTCGGTCATGGGAATAATGTTTATTTTGCCGCCAATGTTTTGCTTGCGCAAATCCACACGAATGCTGAGCCTGTAACAGACAGCTAAACACTGATCCGTGTCAAACCGAGACCGATAATCATTACGCACATTTCCCACGTGTCAATGACGAGCAGGTTTTATAAATTGCAGAATAAAAATGACGAAACGGTTACTCGGCTGGAGTGGCAGGAACGGAGGTGCCAAAGTGTGGGCTCGAGCTGCCATCAATGTTTTCCAACACTAATTCGTTTGCATACAACCGGTCACGCACCATTTCTGCACATGCTTTGTACAGCATAACCATTTTGGCGCTAGTTGTCACAACGATGATAGCCAACAATGTCATTCGAATGTGCGGCGCCAGTGCCACTGTGTCCTTTAATAAAAGCAGATCCCAAAATGCGTCCATAGACAATGCACTGCGTTGTGCCATGCTGAGAGCTGCCAATACCGTTGGCAACAGACAAACTGTCCCTAGTCGTGCAATTATTGGAAGCGCCCATCTTTTCAGTATCCAGCGGACCCGCCATCTGCGCGGATGATCCATAATTTCTACTAAACCTGGAACTAGCACATGCGTAAATTCCAACACTACTACGAAAACAATCCATAGTAGAATACTGCTTTTCCAAAATCTCCACGCGATATTCAGTGCTGACGTATTTGCTGCATGGTTCGAATATCCCACAGAAAAGTAATGCGCGTATAATACGTTATAGTATAACTCTATCGCCATGCCAATGAGAACTGGAACTACCCAAATAAAGGCAAACCCAGTAATACCAACGTTCCAAGTTGCTTTTACAAGACCAAATATTGCCTTTTTGATCTCATTTGCCTTTTCCGCAAAGCTGTTGTTCTCATAATACATCTTGGCCAGCAATTTTTCCAACGCACTTCCAATCCAGCGGTTCACAGTAAATACCAACATTCCAACGCACGCCAATGCAATAGCATTGTTGCACGTAAATGGTGTGTATTTGAGCGCAAATACGCCTGCACACTGGAATACTCCCAGCACGGCTACCAACAACAACGGCATTATGAACATCACCAATATCATATACATATTCTCCCGGAGTTCTCTCATTGGCGGAACATACATGACACAGTGTTCCTCCCGTTTAAACGCCGATCTCTCATCGTCTGCACCCGGCGCGGTTGGAGGAAGCGATCTGCCCTGCACTCTAGCCCATCTCTGTAGCTTGGGATTATCAGCAGACTCATAGTCATGTATCCACTCGGTCGGCAGGCCAAAATCATTCACGGGAACCACATCTACGCGCCCTTCAACAAACTTCAAAGTGTTTATAACGGGCACGCGCATATTGTTGGGCTGCAAAGTGAATTTTAAAGAAGGATGGGATTTGGCGAGCTTCTCATCAATAACCCGTTGAATGCGCGCATAAAACTTTTTAGTAGGCAGCGAGTTTTTGCGGACTCGTGTTTTTGCTCTGTCTGATACGTTCTCTGATACTTGCTTAAACGCAGCCTCGACAATATCATTAGGCATTGTCAGACGAGTAAATGGAATAGGCATCCACGGTACCTGTACAAGCGACCAGCGGCCCTCGTCTAAAATGTTGGCTTGCCCGGTGATGTACTGTGTAAGGCGGAGTGACCGAGCAACATTAGTTAAAACAAATTTAAAGACAGCATTAAACACCGCACAAATATTACTTTTGTGGCATAACAGCACAAGTGCACTTAATAATCCAAGAATATATCCAGGTGTTCCGTTAAAATCGTTCAATCCACCAAACACGATTGTAAATTTAGATGGCATAACTTTTGCAACAACCAATGCTGGAACCGTAATACACGGGAATGAGAATGCTATTATACCAGCTATGAACTGTGCATTGTTCTGGATAAACTTTGCCATAGTATACTTGCGAACAAAGGTACTAAATCCAATAGGGTTGTTCACAGTCGAATGATACCACATTACACCGGGCCGAATGTTTTTTGCCCATGCTTTGACAATGCTAGAGGTCAACAACGAATATCCAATACCGCAAGTAGCGTACCAAAGCAGCGATGTATCTAATTGCAAATTTAGCAGATCAGTCAGCGATTTAATGGGTAAAACACCTAACACTGGTGCTAATGACAAGTATATAATAACACCCATGAGAAAGTCTGATCCAAGTATGCCCATTGCTCCAGCAAATAAAATATTGCCAGACCTTCTCCATACCCACATCTCTTTTGCCATATGTTGGTTGCTTGTATATTTCATCACATAGTATGTTGCTGGCCAGAGCATAACAATGGCTGCAATATATCCAGTGCACATAATTCCCTGGTATGAACTAGAAAGCGGCTGTGCAACTGCTTCTGAAGCCATGGTATTCAGGTAATTTGAAAATTGCTTGCCAGCATTTTCTGACAAAACTACACTAGCAAGCGTTTTAAATCCTTGAATAAGGGGTTTACTTAGTCCGCATATTTCAATCCAACTGGGTAATGCAACAAGAACACTTATAAAGTCACTCAATGATGACAGAGTAATAAACCAACTCATAACTTTTAAAGCCATCATCCACTGGATTCCATTAAATGCATATTCAAATCCATACGTTGAAGCAAGGTTAGCTACGTAAATATAGCCCTTATGTGGATAGCCAATAATAGCAACAAGCTGAGTAAATCCAACCACAAGACCAAGGAAAAATGGCACCCAAATTAGTGCTACAAGCATTAGATGGACTCTAATCAAGCACTTTTGATACAACTTAACCACGTCTCTGTTAATGCGGTATACTCCCAAGTTATTCACCCAATTGACATTAATTCTTAAGATAGCATTTTCATTTTGCTGCTCAAGTTGTTGATGCATATTTTCCACATTTTGAATCATTTCATCCATCCTCATTGCATGCTCATTATGTCTTTCGCGCTCATTATTGCCAATTACATCACCCATGTCCCTTAGTTCCTGCACTGCATCATTGTATGACACAACTTTGACAGTATTGGTTTTCTCGATTTCTATTTTGTGTCTATGTATAGCAAGCTCGTATATGCTCTTGACCAATGTCCAGGCTCCCAGGCAAATAAAGGTAAAAATACAGCTTGTAATAGCACTGACAGTGAGACTCAGACATTGACTGAATGCAGCTTCTATGTATCTGCTGGGCAGCAATACAAACACTGTCTTGCCCAATATCCACAGCACAGATTTCAACACCACAACAACAATTTTATAAACAAACTCGGGCATATATCCACTGCTGCTTGAAATGCTCTCAGTAACTGGTGGCAAGCTAGCACCATTAAAAATGCAACTGGTTATAAACATCAAAAGTTTAATATTCCAATGCACGGTAAGCGGTAGCACACATAGCCACATCATTAGCATAAATACCACTCTTGCTACATGCTGCATTGGGGGAGCTACAATATTGAACATTTGCAGAGTGGTATCTTTGAGCGGCATATACATTGGCATGTTCTCACGATATACCATTCTGTAGGCATATCTTTCCATACACACACCACAAGTTCTACATTAGAAATAATTATAGTTGCAAGTATTAGTTTTAATATACATGCAGTGATTTGTGTAGCTATAGCGTACTCTAATACTTACTTGTTGTCACCATGCTTCAGCCACTCATCCAGACTATTTAAAAATTATAGCGTAAAATAGTGTTAGTTACCAATAACCATTTTTGATGCCCCAGTGCTTGACTAGTTAACTTACCAGCTCTTGTGTATGTACTTTATGCTGCCAGTACATTTACACGGATAAAACAACGGGTTCTCCTCAGTCGCTTCTTCGCGGCAGAATCGACAAACCAAATCTAACAAAGTCAAGCACGCATATGTTTTAGTATTTATATGCAATCCCTAAACAATCAAACGTACTCTTGTTTGAAGAAACAAAAATATGGTCATTACCTTCATCTGGCTCATTCATGATGGCGTTGTCAGTACTTTTTTCTTGTTAATACTCCTAGAAATAATTTAAAAAAAGTAGGGGTTCAAACAGTATTGCTAAAGAAGAAAAGATGAAAATGTGAAAGGCAACCGCCGTTTTGTACTCTGAATAGCAAAAGGCCCATATTGGCTTTGTTTTAACAGCGATACTTTGCTTCAAAAGAACTGCGGTCTTCTACCAAAGGATTATAATTAAGATCAAAGACCGCCGGTGATGACGTGATCACGACATAGAATAGAAGCGCCTGGAACAGCCTTTCCGATTGGCCGCATTAGTAATTTTTAAAGGCGGTTCCCGTGACCCAGCCAATGAGTGAGTCACCCGAAACGTTTTATAAGCGGCCACGCGGAACTTTAGCTTTCTTTTTCTAACCTCTAATTGAATTTTATATTCTATTTTCGAACCCTTGTTGAATTTCACCAAACTTCTCATTGACAAACTATCCAAATGGCTTCTATACGAGTCTGTACTGCCACTCTTGCTGCTCTTGAAAACACGAGCTTTTCAGCCAACAATGTCGATTGTCTTGCGCTCTCTGCCAACGCTTCTCGTGAGGGGATCAGTATCCCAGTTTCCAGCAAGCTGACGCGTCGCGTGTCGTTTAACCTGGTTGGCAACCGCGTGCTTGAGCTGCCGAGCAACACGGTTATCTCGAAGATCTCGCATGCGCGTAGCCGACGTCACTCGGGTTTTGCCAGCAGTCTTGAGGGCTCGGACGGCCAGAGCTTGGACGAGCTTGCCAAGCAGGCAGACCGACAAGCGTGTGCCCTGCTGCCTCACGGCGCATCGCCTGATCTGCTCGACCCGCAGTGCGCGATGACTGCGCTGTGCGTTCAACGCGGTCATATTCGACCCATGAACGCCCGTCGTCCGAGCTACGCTGACGCGTGCTCTGAGGACGACAATGGGGCGGCTCTATCAATGCCTGTCAAGGGCGTGCTCAAGCCATTTACCCCGTCGCCTGTGAATCTCGAGTTCCTGATTCACGGGCTTCCCGAGTCGATGCTGGATGATGATATCGACGATGACAATGCGCCCGAGCCGATTGAGTCGCGAACAAAGCTGAAGAACGAAGATAGCAAGCCGAAAAGGACTTGCAAAAAGAAAAAGAGCCGCGGAAAGTCCGGGGCTGTGGCCAAAGGCAAGCAGCGCCAGAAGCACGGGGTTATGCTTCCCAGTGCTGTGCCGCTGCCCAGACCAATACCAATAACCTCACCAATGTAATTCTAACCATTCTTTATGTATTTTTCCTTCCACGTTGATACTTTGAAACAAATAAAAATGGCGTCCGCAGTGACGCTTGGTTTTGAAATTCTTGGTATTGGATTGAGTCTGGATACCGGTAAATTCACAATATTTACGTTTCGGGTGAATATTGGCATCTTCCGGGCCGAGCAGAGCGGCTTAAAAGCTGCTGGCAGTTTTGCCAACAAAACAAGGCCAAATTAGTGGCACAAACTTTTGTTACCGAGGTTGCCACAGACACTAGCACATTTTTGGAGCTGCGCACATCAAGCTCATGTTTGTTCATTGCAAGAATGTATTTAATTTTCAATCCAATACTCAATGTCACGCGGAACGATCACAATGTGGTGCAACTTTGGTGGATATGGCATGTATGGTTCTGAAAATAGCTGCTCGGCAGATATAAGACAATGCCATATAATTCCAACTATTTCTACACACTGTTGACAAGTGCCAACTTCAGTAAATGCTCATTCAAGCCATTTACTGAAATTGATGCATTAGAAATATCCATTTTATTACACCCGCTAATGCTCGTTTTGGATAACCAAGTGCAGTGCACATATATATGCATGTCTGATATTTAACAGAAGATCCGCAGAAAAACGCAGAAGAAATCATGCGCTGCATGGAATGCAACAAAATGAGGCTTTGCACGACGCCAGAACAACAATCGTGCCTTTTCGCTTGTCAAGCGATTTTTCAGCTCCACAGAACAAAATAAGAGCGGTTTCCTATTTTGAATGGCACAAGAATCGGCCAACAGTGTATGTATTTTAGCAGGAACACGTTTTTGTCGTTGTTGTGTCGATTCTATTGGCAGAGCGTGTTCAGCAGGAACAAAAAGACTGGCACGGAATGTTAGCCACGGAACATTGGCAAACAAACAAGCATTGTCTGAATAATGCAGCGCAAGGGAAGAGTGGGCTCGGCAAACAGCACAAAGTTGCACTTTACGTGGTCTTTTGGCAAGAGACTGAGCCAGATCGCTAAAGTCCACGCAACACAGGAAAGAGATCTTCACTCTGCAAAAGAGTTATGAAGCCAAGCTTCATTTTGCCCAAGAATGAGGCTTCTCAGTAAGTGAAAATGGCAAATGTGCAGACTTATGCGCGGGTTTTGTGATCATCGTTTGGCCCGCCCAAAAGGCAAACAGCGCTGGTCAAAAGAGGCGCAATACGAGCAAGCAACAGCACAAGAGCGCATACTATATGGTTGTTTGGTTTGTTGGGCACGCGAAATCTCGGGAAAGGGGGAATGGTTGTTGGGTCGCAGCGCTGGCGAGAGCATCTGGCCGCTTTTGGCCATCAGTTTAGAATAAAACCAAAACGGCAATTTAGATGGGCACCAATTTATGTGTTACTCGCCCTTTAGTCCTGACGCCGCATTCCAGGCCAACAACGAGCAGGAAACGGCAACGTACCTTTGTTTGTAGTCCCGCAATAAAAAGACTTCTTCGCCCGGGTAACTTTGGGTAGAGATGGTTTTTTCTTTTAATTATTTTTGTTCCATCATTTTATTCACATTTTGTTATTCTAGTTACCCAAACACATTTTATTGAACCATGTCTGAGCCTGCTATATTTGAGATTTGCTTTCCGTCGCACATTACGCGTCTGCCCGTATGCCGGCCTGGCGAGACAATAGCTGGTGTCGTGGTGCTGAAGCTCAACACGCCATTGACTGCATCGCACTTGTTGCTGCGGTTCTGCGGAGCCGAGCGCGTGCGGCGGTTGCCAGTCGCAGTTCGCACAGAACAGGTCGAGAAAAAGCAGCAGCAGACAGCGATGCTGCAAAACATGGTTATGGACAAGGAATTCTTTCGGCGCGAGCTGATTCTGTGGGGCAAGCCAAGCAAAAGCAGCGTAAAGACCATTCCATGTGACAGCGTGCACCGGTTTCACTTTTCATTCACCATGCCGTATGTCAACATGCCCACACCCCGGCAAACGCCCGACATTGAAATCTCATACTCGCTCGAAGCCAGTCTATTTTCCGAAGTGTTTGACCAGCAGCGTGGCGAAAAAGTCCTGCGCGACATTCACAAGACATCGGCCAAATGCTTCCGCTTCGAGCCCGTGGTCCAGCAGTTGGTAAACTTTAGCTCGAACAGCTTGCCCTTTGAGTCAATTGTATCGATGAACGAGGCAGCTACGCCTGATGCGCGGTCGCAGTCGTCAATTTCGCTGCTGCCGTTCCAGTCGAAAAAGACGTTTATGAACATTAATGTTTTCCACTCCAACTCGGCGTATCTTCCGGGAGAAACAGTCGAGCTGTTGTTGTTGATGCCAGCGGGCAAAAAAATCACCAATGCGAGTTTCCAGCTCCGCGAGACCGTCAGATGCCGAAAGTCGTCGGCACCAATAATCGACGAGTCGGATGTTCCCGTATTGTGGAAATACTCGGTGGATCTTTCGCCACAACGCGAGCTTTCGTTCAGCAAACTGTCGAGGTCCAACATGACTCAGGATATTGGGATGCTTGGACGGTTTATGTTTATCAACAACTCGGGCACACTCCGGGGCAATGCAATTGTGCCGTCCTCGCAGAGCACATACAGCTCAAACGACTCTGTGTCAAATAGCGACCAGACCTCGCGCAATCTACGAATCAAGGGTGACGAGGGGTTGGCTATTTCAAATGTATCGACTGTTGCCCGGCCGCACAGCCAGCGGCCCAGCGTGCCGTTGTCGCCACTCACCGAGTCGCAGGAGATTGCAACAAGTAACAGCAGAGAGACGCTGAGCGCATCGAGCGACAGCGCTATTGCAAGCGAATTGCACACAGGTCCGCCGCCGGTCAGCCATCCCATGCGGGGCCGCACAGGGTCACTCGGCACCATAACGGCACAGCAGATGTACACCCAAGGCTACTCGCCCCATGCATCAATGTCGCCGCACCCGCGCACACGCCCTGCAATGTCAGCCAGCGTGTCCACGTCATACCATCCAGCGTCAATCACAGGGCTTGGAGCAAACCGCATGTCAAAGACCATCAGTCCGACCGACGCTGACGACAACATGAGCGACCGCAGTTCAATCTCCGACACACTATCAATCCGGTACCCGCCAACCAAGCTATCTCTATCGGCAAACTTATCGGCATTAACTCGGAACACATCGACCAACAGTGCAAAGTTTGCCAACCGGGTAGGTGTGACGCCGGTACCTTTGGGCGAAATGCTGGCCAAAGGGTCGTACAAGTTTGCCAAGATCCAGCTCACACTACCGCCAGCCACCGACATGTCACCCGTATCGTCTGTGTACTTGGACTTTGAGTACACTGTTGAAATTGCAATGACCATTGGCGGCAGCTTTGGCACGTCCAAACGGGTTGCTGGGAAACTTCCGCTCAAAATTGCCACAGTTCGCACGGCAGCCAAAGCAAGCGACTGTATGGGCGATGGACGCAGCCAGACGCTGTCTGATCCGACGGAAAGCACACGGAGCTTGCGCGACAGCCTCTCGTGCCTTAATTTGTCGATTGCGCACTCGGATGAGGCGCTGAGCCCCAGCCACAAGAGCAGCTCGGGGTCTCCAGCCAACACACTTACTGAAATCCACTTTGAAGGTCCTGGTGGTCCATATGACGGAAAACTCACCAATGGCAGCTACCCATGCTTACTTTCGTTTATCCAAAACGGCGACAAAATCCCAATGCCCGAACTCGAGTCGATCAACATTGGTTCCAACTTGATGTAAGTTTTTAATTTCTAAACATCGCAACCGAACCTCGTTTTACTTTTCTATCCATTCATAGTTTTTAATAATTTTGCAATTGACAGTAATATGCTCAGTTATTCAATTAGGCTTTTGACAATGCAAGGTCGTATACTCTCTTGGTTTGCACGGTACCAGAGTTAAATGTGTAATTAGTATTGCAGACCGATCGGCCCTTTCCCTGTTGGTCCAAAAATAGACCTGGACCGTGAACAGAACACGACTTACCGAATAATAAACAAAGCGGACCATGTGGACCTCTTTATCCACTATGGAAGGCTATTGTTTGAGTGAACTAAAGTACATCCAGTGTGTGCGTGTTCACACGAAAAATACAATCCGCAACCAAGATGTTCGTCTTGCTATAAACAAACATGTTTAGCTTGTTTAGAAAAGCCACTAGATTTATTTATTTTATATTCTCTATACACCACTTTTTCTAGATGCACTACGTCAACAAGCACCATTGTACCAAGTGCTCCCCCCTTTTTGGTTAACAATTTCTTAACGAGGCAGAAGGACAAAGGCTGTTACTGCGTATTAGCATTTTCAGATAATAATACGGTACACGGGCAACATTATTTCAAGTGTGGCTAATTTATATTTATTTGCGACAGAAATACATTTCAGTGGGCAAACCTCGTACAATACATTAGCAGATTTAGCGAAAAATGAAAAGTACTTCTGGACCATGAAGCCTCCTCCCCATGGTCTGGGCAGTGCGGCGTTCGGATTCAAACTTTCTCCCTCCCACCCCCGAAACTTGAGGAATGGAGGAGAGGAAGTCGTGGATAATGCGCTAGCTTTCTTTTGCGCTGGCTGAATGCTGGACCATACGTTTTTCCCTTTCAGACCAGAACACCAGTCATTTCTCAGTTGCACCCCAAAACTAAACGCGAGCACGAGCAAAGCCATCAATGTGCTTGTTATTTTTTAGTTCTGTATACGACTTGCAACCTATATTATATTATTATTAAAAGCACGCGATATTTGTGCACAGCTACAAAACTCTATACCTTTTGCTCTGTTCTTACTGCGTGTTATTTATTGTAAACATATTCGAGATGAGCACGCCAGTGTTTGAGATACGGTTTCCAGCATACACATCAGGCGGACCGCCGCGGTGCACACCCAAATCAACGCTCACCGGCGTAGTGTATGTGCACATATTGCAGCCCATACGGGCGTCGTGCTTGTCGCTGAGCTTTATGGGCAGCGAACGAGCGTCGATGGCTCCCGAGTCGGTCAACAGCTCGTGGACACAAACAGCCAAGCCGCGCACCATCAAAAAAGTATATTTCAACCAAAGCACAGTGCTCTGGGGCGACGGCAAGCTACGCAAAACAGACACACTATCTACGGGCATCCATATGTTTCACTTTTCGTGCGAGTTTCCACGCGTAAACTACCCGCAAAGTCGCACAACGCCAGAATATGAGATCAAATATGTGTTAAAGGCCAAACTGCTCAACTCACGCGACGCACACACCAGTACAATACTGTCGATGTCGCAGCCCATCATGTATGTGCCAGAGACCGTTGCGCCCCTGTTGCCAGTATCAGCAGAACATGGTGACACATTGGCACGCTTTGCGTTCTGCGACAACGTAGGTGACGGACAAGGGGGTTACCATATGCGGGCCACCGGACTACAGCAGGCGTTTCGGCCCGGGGATGCAGTCGACCTGCAGCTACGGATAACCGGACAGCGCACGTTGCGCAAAGTGCAGTTTGCAGTTATTGAGCAGACCGATTGCTTTTACCCACAAATACCCGAGCCACGCGAAGAGCAGCTAGACATTGGGCGCAGACTGTGGTCATCGCAACGCGTTTTGAGCGACACCGCAGACTTGCCATTTGAGCGCGACTCATGCGTAGTGCCCGATATCTGCTCCGACCACACGACCAGCAAACGCTCTCGCAGCGGCAGCACGTTCCACGCGCACTTGCACACTCGACTTCCAAACGACGTGCTGGTTCTGCATGAAACTGGGTACTTGCGGTATACATACTTTGTGCAGCTGTATTTGTTTTCGGGGTCGGGCGCATGGGGAAGTCATTCGCAAACCACACACACGAGGATTCCGATTCCTGTAGCTTCGAGGATTCTGCCCGAGGACTCCCAACCGGGCTCAGCACGCACGCCATATGCTGAGCCGCTCAATATGTGCAATGGAGGATCAAGACGGGGCTCTTCGGTCGCAGTGCCCCAGAGCAGCAGCGAGTTTTCTCGGCGAGCCCATTCGTCTAGCTCGGCGTGGAGCGAGGTTAATTCGCTCGAGATATCCGACTATGCAGATAGCAAAGACATGTTGAAACAGGGTCGTAGTATTGCAGATCTGGGCGCTCGGCTGCAGCAGTTTATTCCGCGCCGGTTGCCGTCAACGTCTGGGCTGAACAACCGCCGCCGACACGACTCACACGTGGGTCGTGCAGTCTCGCATGGCCGGATGTCAGACCACCAACCGTTGTGGAACATGGTTGATCTGCCACCAATGCCTGCAGTTCCAGCAGTAGCAGGCATTTATGCGGCTGCAAATGCCTCGCAAGTATCTCTGTTCAGCTCGCCCCTCGCTCGAGGCCCATCGCTCAGCTTCAATAACAGCGACGAACCGTCCCTGTACAACCAAGCGTCTGGAGACCGTAGTTTGACTGGAACCGAAGCCAGCAGCGGCAGGTTTTCGCTTACATTTCTGCTCAAACTCCGTGAGTTCTACCACGACGATGCCAGCAGTCTTGCTCTTTCCCGCCTTATTAGTGGCCACGACACTGATATTATTCCCAGCGCCATGCACCGCCCGCCCGCCGTGCCAGACAGCTCGGGCATATCGCGGCTCGGACTAGGCAATATGCGCAGCGGTCACAAGTCACGCGAATTTTCCTTAGGACTAAATAGCAGCAGCATGAGCGTGTGTTCGGGCCGGCAACGCAGCAGCAGCCGCATGTCGATGCAATCGGTGTCCAGCGTGCTTGTGTCTAATGACCGCGTGCTTCCCCAGCTCGAAGCTGTTATGATTTCGTTTAGAGACCCTACCACAAACCATGTGACCACGTGGTCGGCGTTTAGCTCGGGACGTCCAGAGTCTAACTATCGTTCAGAGTCAAACTACCGTTCAGAGTCAAACTACCGTTCAGAGTCTAATTACCGCCCAGTATCGACTAAAGACCAGTCGACCCGGTACTCGCGTCTATCGTCTATGTCGATCTCGTCGAACGACACAGCGTGTGCATCGCACGGTTGTTTGTCGCTGTCCAAAGACGTACCGCCAGTCCCATCTATCCATACACTGTCTATTGACGGATACGTGCACATCTCGTAACATCCAAAAAAAACACATTATGTGAATTTCCTTTATTATTTCGATTTTCTATTTCTTTTCGTTTTTGCGGTAATAACATTTTATATTTTGCGACCATTTTACGAGTATATAATATATGTTTATTAAACATATTCAGTCGCATAAATCTAAAGCATGACATGTTTCAAATTGGCCTAGGTCTTTGGCTTAGATCAGGGCCAGCGCCTTGAAGCTTCCGTACAGCGACGCGCCCAGCAGCGTAACCACCGACGGGCAAATAAAGAACACGCCGTACTTGCGGCCCTCCGGTCCACACTTTATATACGAGATGCTGTACACGAGACGGCCGACAATGTACGCGGCGCCCGCATACGCCGACAGTTTCGGATAAAACAGTCCAGCCAACAGCACAGACGACTGCGCAAGCGGCAAGTACTCAATATGCGCCTGATGCACTTTTTGGAACCGCGAAAACTCCTCATTCTCCTCATCGCTCAACTTCTCCGTCGCGCGGCTCCCCACCTCGGCGCTGTGCGGCAAGTCAAGACGGCTCTTTTGGCGGCTCGCGCAGCCGGCAAACGCAGCCGTTTGCAAGCCCATCACGGTGGCGGAAACAATGTTCCACACATAGCCGGTACCAATAACAATGCTCATTTTTCAAGGTTAGCTAGAAGATATATAGTTTAGAAAATGTTTTAGGGGAAAGGGCAAAAGGAAAAGATTAGATGGCAGGAAACGTTTGGAGTCTGGATCTGAATACAAATGCTGACCACATGCGCATCAAACACGTTCGCCCTAACCCTTCTCCATATCAAATTTACCGATTAAAAAGTTAGGCAAAAACAGTTACGAGAGCAGCGTTGTACACAGCCGTAACGACCAACCCCATGAACGAAATGCCCATGAGCGGTGCTCCGTACACACGCGCCTCGGGCCCCTTCTTCACATACGCCCGGCCATACACAAACCGTCCCAGCATGTACACAGCACCAAACCCAGCTGCGATCTTTGGCTGGAACATACCCGCCGCCAACAACATACACAGCACAGATCCGACTTGCTCGCTATAGTTGTCGCTCACCCGCTTAATGTTGTTGAACGCCACCCAGTCCGCATCACTCAGTTTATCGGCAAACCGCCCACCGCCGTTATCCGGGTACGCGACGTTGTACTTTTTGCGCGCAGACACCACGGAAATTCCCGTTATAAAACACTGCAGGGCGATTCCACATGCGGCCAGTACTGTGTAGCCAAAGTTTGCCCCGATGATTATTGCCATTGATAAAAATATAGGTTGGAGAGATAAGGAAAAGAAAAGGATTGGGTTTTGGACGGTTGTTTTATAGGTGATGCGGATTAGTCAGCGGATACTGGTCTTGGCAAAAGCTAAAATGCCCGGCGACCGTTCCCCTCTTTCTTGTCGGCTTTCAGGGGGGAGATAAAGCCGTTTTCGTCTCCGTTCGTTTTTACCCATAAGGATTGGCGCTGCGAAGCCAGCCCGAAATTCCGCACCTCCGCGTCACACGATAAAAGTCAAACAAATCTAGACATGGACAAACCGACAGAAACGCTGCTCCAAATCGGACGCGACATATCGCAGCTGCTAGCATCCAGCCACACCAGTTCTCTCTACACTTTGTTCTTTATAGACCAAGCCGCCCGAGAATCCTCCGAGTCTCCGCACGCATCATGGCCCAAAGTTGTGACTCGCGTGTACAACGGCCTGCGTGCCCTCGACATCCAGCAGCACGCACGTATTTACCACGTTGATCCCACATACTACTCATGGCCGTTATACGAGCGTGCTCTGTGTATGAAAGCACCAAGTCCCGCGCATTTGTGCAAACTGGTTGTGTTGGAAAACAAGCACTGGCGCACGCCTACTGAAACACATAAAAGTAATGCCCAGTACTACGCTGTGCTCGTCCAGTACGTGCAAACAATTGATACAAAAGCACTGGCAGTGTACGTACGAGCGTTGGGAGGTAATAAGATGGCGAGCAGGCATTTCAAGTTTCGGTTGGCCGACCCTCAGGTGTCAAAGGAACTGACCGGATACGATAAGAACGGGGTGAGTCCGGTTGCCATGACCCACAATGTTCCTGTGATAATGAGCACAAGTATTACGCAGCTGCAGCCGCCGGTGTTTTGGCTCGGCGCCGGACATGTGGACTACAAACTCGCCCTCCCCGTCCAAACGTTTATCGACGCAACTCAGTGCATGGTCGCTCCCGTATCACAGCCCGTTACTTTCGATTAAATCAACACAATAAAAATAGTTACTGGATGATCAGTTTGTACGACTCGTAAAGACAGTTACACCCGCAGCCTGACGGACACGTCGGAATGCCGCGCTGCAGGGCTGCTGCGCCCACATCGTGCTTGTGCTCAAGATCCAGCATCTCATCGTCGTCATGCACCGCACGCCGGAGCATCGTAAGAGCTGGCCGCAACTGCTCGTCCGAGTCTCCGCTCGACTCTACACGCTCGTGCAACAAATGCTCCGGATACGGACTCAACGTAAACGCCCCTGTTTCTGTATCCGACTCATGGACGGACGAGTCACTCGAGTCGCACATTTCGCGGCTCAGTTGTCGCGACAGTGCGCTGGGCATACGGGTTCGTGTGGAAACAAGTCCGGGGCGTGCGTCGCTGTCGTCGCGCATATCGGACAACGACATTGTGTCAGGCGTCATCAGCGGGCTGTTGGCCAACGGACTGTTTGCCATCGGCGTGTTAACCATTGAACCAGAGTTAACCAATGGACTGTTGGCCATCGACCGCACCACATCGTTTGCCGTCACCAACGACGGCACCGCCGACGCCAACGGATCACTTATGTCCGTACGATGATGCCCGGGAAGCCCGCGCCGCAATAAATTGCTTGTGCTGCTCGAACTGCTCGCACACTGCACGTATTGCGCTTGTGCAAGGCCTGTGCGCACCAGTTGCTTGCGCACGATACGGAACCACCGCTGCATGTGGTCGTGGTGCCCGCCGTGCCCGCATGCATGGCAGATCAGGGCTCGTCCGTGCACGTACTCGTGGCACCACGTGCAGCTCAGCCATGGCGCACCCACCGGTTCGATAGAGCCAGGCTCCAGTGGCTCTGATGGCGCACTGGTATCCACAGCAATGGCCTCTGCAACGGTCTCCGCAGTCTTCTGCGCCTTTGCGGTCTCCGCAGTCTTCTGCGCCTTTGCGGTCTCCTCCTTCGTGTCGTGCATGCGCTTCCGCCCTGCGTGCATAGAAACAACCGGGTTGCCCGTCCTCGTCAAATTGTCATGCCGCGGCACCGACGGCTGGCAGTTCATCCCGTTGTACAACGCGCGCAGCTCCCCGTCCTGCATGCACTTTAACACCTCGACCGCCTTCTCGTCCATCTCCCACTTGTACAGAATACGAGCATACAAAAGCTTCCAGTGGTCCAAATACGCCGCATACGCCTGCAGCCCTGCACTAGCAGCCCGAGGCTCAACGTGCGCTCGCACAGTTAGGCGTGTGTGCAAACGTCCAAAGTCCTGCTTGATGCGCATGTACATTTGCTCCTTTTGCTGCGCCTGTGCTGCCGCCGCCGCTTCCTCGGCCGTTCGCTGCCGCGTCCACAGCTGCGGCGCTTCAGCGCGAGTACCTGATACGCTGTGCTTTACCAGCACTCGGTTTCGTCCCGTCGTTAATCCATTATCAGGCGGAATCACTGTGGCCGTTGACGTCACCGCAATGCCATTCTCCGTATTATCGACACCGTCAGCTGCGTTTTTTGCGCCGATGCCGTAGCCGCCCACAGTGTGTACGCGACTCAACACGTTGCTGCGCAGACGGCGCCACAGATTCTCGCCGCCCTCAGCGCCAATTGGACTGCTGCTCGAGCTGGCCGTGTGCTGGTGCTCAGACGACGGCCGGTCTGAAAAATGTTCTTGCTCAATATCTGGTGACGGCGCTCGTGTGTCTTCCAAACCCTCAGCCATCATGAGCTCGTTCTGCTTGATCTCATCGCTGTCCAGTTCTTTCAGGATTTCCGGCGATGGTGGCTCAGAGTCCGATGGCGGCACACGTGTGGTCATTCCCGAACCCTGCAGCAACGTGTCGTCGGCTCGAACTACAAGTGGCTCGTCTAAAGAAAGCAACGGAGAGCCAGGCTGGCTGGCTGCAATGCCGCGCAACAGCTGGCTCTCGCTCAGCCCACCCAGATTGTACGTTGTGGCAGGCGGGTTCGCACTGCCAGCCGACGACGACGGCAGCCGGAACGATACATTGCGGTGCGCTGGCAGTCGGCTCTTTTTGCCAATCGCTGCAACTTTGGCCCACGGCGGAATATCCACAGCTGTTGCTTCGGCCTCTTTTTTCGCCGCCGCTGTTTTGGCCGCCTCGTCTGCCGCAGATGCCTCGGCCAGCGCCACGCTCAGAACACATGCTAGCAGCGCCAGCGTCTGTACATCGCCGCGACGCTGGTAGTGGGCCATGACCGAGCGCAGCCACCGCAGCACAGGCGGATGCGTGGCCCACATACTGTAGCTCGGTCCACCACCATCTACAGACTCTATTGGCGAGTCAAACACAACTGGGCCAAGAAGACACGCCAGCAGCGCCCACACCCGCGACAGCTCACTTCGCGAGTTCAGCAGCGCTACTCTGGAGTTGTGGCTGCAGATCCACTCGGAGCTGGGCCCGGTCAGCACAAACTGGCGGGCCAGACTGCGGTCCGCAGACCGGTCACACGACACATTGCAGATCAGAGCCAAGTTACCAATGCCAGTGTTGGGACACGATATGGGCATCGGCCGGAAATACGTCTTGTGCTCGGACGGGTCGCTTCCCTCGGCCGACGCCGTCGCTCGGCTGATCTGCTGCCTGAAATAATAGCGCGGCACTTCCTCGTCCTGTGCCTCGTCGCGCCCCTCAACGTCATCGTCCGACTCGCCAAAGCCTCGGCCGTTTATCAGCTGCGCGCCAGAGCCCGCGCCATACGTCAGATACGAGCCCTTGTTCTGCGACCCAAACTGTACCATGTTTTGGTAGTACTCGAGCTTGCGGTAGTTGCGCGGCTTGCTCTGCATGCGCAGCTGCTGCACCATGTCCTCGCGACTGCGCTCGCGTGCTCCTTGCGCACTCCCCGGCTCACCGCCCGGCTCAGGGAACTTGTCCAGCGCATAAATTGACGCAAAGAAACACACGAGCTGGCCGGGCCCTGAAAACACACCGCCGCACAGACGTGGAAACGGAATGTGCGAGTCGAACCGCTCGCGGTTGGTTGCGTGCCGCAGCGACTTTGGCATCCCGTCCAGCCCCACCGGCATCTCCGCCGGACTGTCCGACACATACAAATTGTCCATGTCGTCGTCGTACCCCAACGCATAAAACTCCTCATCATCATCGTCCTCGTCGTCGTCGTTGTCAGAGTACCGGCTATCGTCGTCTTTGCCTAATCGCGCGCTGAGCTGATCGTCACTGTAATCCGCCTCGTTAGCATACGATCCCGCCGATGCGTTCTCCTCGGACGTGTAGCTTGTCGCCACCCAGCGCGCATCGCCATGCCGCAGCGACGTGCTGCGCGTCCGCCCTCCCATTCGCTCGGTTGAAAACGGCGAGCTGTACAGTCGTGCCTCGACCTGCGCTGCATCCAGCTGACGCCCACCTCGAGTCTCGTCCAGTGGAGTGGGCGGCAGCGGCAGTCGCTCTAAATCCTCGGCACTGGCTCGGCTCGAGCCCTTGTGCGCCTTCTTGGACCGTGCCGCTGAGATTAGAGCCAGAAGCAGCGTGTACATGCAATAGTCAACTGCGCCCACGCCCTGCGCAGCACACGCCCCAGCGACATCTCGCATTCTGCTCTCTATTGCGCTGCGCAATCCAAATGTCTGGCCCAAGGCGCCAATACTGACTTCGGCTGCTGACTGTGGATACCGTGCTGGAAACTTTATGTCTACAGTTGCCGTTTCACGCGTAATCCAGGGCACACCGACAACTATTGTGCACTCGCGTGTCTCGCGGCTAATGTGCTTTATAGATACTGCTTTGGACGGCCGGTACTTTTGTGCAGCCGCATCAACCTCATCTGTCCACTCACTAGATTCGTTTGTCTCATCCATAGCCTCCTCATCGTCATCGCTGCTATGCTCGTCGGTTGTGCTCGCTCGAGCTGCGCCTGCTTTGCCTACTGTGCCGTCCCACGCCGTGTACGCTGCAATGCGCTGTGCCACCGGCCCATCGCCAAAATCTTCGGAACTTCCCATATGCCGCAATGCAAGCCGTGCCTTTGGGTCGCCTGTTCGGCTCAGCTCGTGCCACGTTGTGATGTCTGCAAAGTCGCCGCCCGATGCCGCCAGCAGCAGATCGCTGGGCAATGTGTGCTGGTCGTACAAGTGCAGCAGCTCGTGCGGCCGCAGAAAGTTGGTCGCAAACGACGGCAGCTCATCAAAATGGTCTTTGATCACTCGCGGTGTGCGGTTCGGCGTGGTGCCCACATTGTCCACCATGCGATCTCCAATCGTCCACATTCGCAGCACTTGATCGTGTCCCCATGTAACAAGTTGATGACGTACCCGTCCATCGCCGCCTCTGGCCTGCGACCGCCACTCAGAGCCAAGCACCGCGCCTGCGTGGCCAACAAACTGGTGCACAAACGCCAGCTGCGCATCGTCGCGTACCACCGCCAAACTGTCGCCCTGTGTGACCAGCAGCCCGTCGCCGAACGGCAGATACTCTGCGCCCAAAACCTCCTGCCCAAACACATGCACATAGTCGTTCTGCGGCCGCCCAACCTCAACGTTCCACCGCTTCACTGTGCCATCGCGACTAGCCGATACAATTGTATCTTCGCACGTTGGGTGCCACGAAATGCTCGTAATGTCGTCCGAATGCGCATCGTCCAATGTCATAAGGGGCGACGACCCATACCGTATGTCCCAGATGGCAATCTTATTGCGGTGCACGGTCGCCAGCCTATGCATATGCACGTTGTTAAACGCAAGCAGGTCAGCCGGCTCCCACCGCGAAAAGTACCACACAGGCTTTTGGTCTCGGCGCACGTCCCAGATCTTCACAATTGGGTCAATGGACGTTGTGCCGATCCACGACGGCACAAGTGGTGCCCACGCTATGTCTGTAATTGCCATTGGATGTGCCCGCACCACACGCATCGGCTGGCTGCTTGTGTTTGCCAAGTCGTGCACCACAAGCGTTTGGTTCACCGCTGTGCCCACCCACCCATGGTGCTGTAGACTCGGACACCATGCTACTTTGGATATCTTCCACATCGAGTCGATTGATATTGTGCGAGGTGGCGAGAGCGGAAACTCGAGGTCGATTATTGCTAGTCCTGCCCGTCCGCCAAGCACCACGTCACGTCCGTACGGACTGATACTCATCTTTGTAAACCTGTACGGGTACTTTATGCTGTAGTCGACGCCAATGGTCGACGCCCCGTACGGCCATCGCGCGGATGTGCGGTTCATTGTGTCCGAATTCAAAATTCAACTATTATTATTATGTAAAAATACACGCACTTTAATAAAACGTAGAAAGAAAATATTCCATGCATGCTACGTTGTATGTGCAAGCGATCAAACGATTAGTTTTGATTACACACATGTATCAATCCATTATCGTTAGTAAATGTTTAGGTTTTGTGGATACTCGAAAGAAATTAAATGAAACGGTTAATAAAATTCAATCTTGAAAATACGCAATACTAGGCTTTATGAGAACAAAAGCTGATTAGCTTATTGGACCGGGATGGCAGAGTAGGCGGGCTGGGCAGAGTAGGCGGGAGTCTCCTCAGAGGTGGTGTACTCCTCGACGCTGGACTCCTCAGCCGACGACGTCTCGTAGTCCGAAGGAATCGGGGCGGCCGAGTAGGCGGGGGTCTCCTCAGAGGTGGTGTACTCCTCGACGCTGGACTCCTCGGCAGAAGAGTAGACAGGGGACTCGGCAGAGTAGACAGGGGTCTCCTCGGACTGCGACTCAGTCACGTAGCTCTCGACGCTGGACTCCTCGGCGCTCGACTCGGAGTAGACCGGGGACTCGGCAGAGTAGGCGGGGGTCTCCTCAGAGGTGGTGTACTCCTCAACGCTCGACTCCTCGACGCTCGTCTCAGCAGTGCAAGAGCTCTCAACCGACGACTCCTCGACCGAAGAGTAGACAGGGGTCTCCTCAGAGGTGGTGTACTCCTCAACGCTGGACTCCTCGGCGCTCGACTCGGAGTAGACAGGGGACTCGGCAGAGTAGGCAGGGGTCTCCTCAGAGGTGGTGTACTCCTCAACGCTCGACTCCTCGGCAGAAGAGTAGACGGGGGACTCGGCAGAGTAGACAGGGGTCTCCTCGGGCTGCGACTCAGTCACGTAGCTCTCGACGCTGGACTCCTCGGCGCTCGACTCGGAGTAGACCGGGGACTCGGCAGAGTAGGCAGGGGTCTCCTCAGAGGTGGTGTACTCCTCAACGCTCGACTCCTCAGCCGAAGAGTAGACAGGGGACTCGGCAGAGTAGACGGGGGTCTCCTCGGGCTGCGACTCGGTGACGTAGCTCTCAACCGACGACTCAGAGTAGACAGGGGACTCGGCAGAGTAAACGGGGGTCTCCTCGGCCGAAGAGTAGACAGGGGTCTCCTCAGGCTGCGACTCGGTGACGTAGCTCTCAACCGACGAATCGGTAGGGCGAGGGACACACTTCACAGCAGAGCTGGTCGGGGCGGGGGACTCGGTGACGTAGCTCTCAACCGATGACTCCTCAGCGCTCGACTCGGAGTAGACCGGGGACTCAGCAGAGTAAACGGGGGTCTCCTCAGCCGAAGAGTAGACAGGGGTCTCCTCAGGCTGCGACTCAGTCACGTAGCTCTCAACGCTGGACTCCTCAGCCGACGACTCGGAGTAGACAGGGGACTCGGCAGAGTAAACAGGGGTCTCCTCGGGCTGCGACTCAGTCACGTAGCTCTCAACCGACGACTCCTCGGCCGAAGAGTAGACAGGGGTCTCCTCAGAGGTGGTGTACTCCTCAACGCTGGACTCCTCGGCGCTCGACTCGGAGTAGACAGGGGACTCGGCAGAGTAGGCGGGGGTCTCCTCAGACTGCGACTCAGTCACGTAGCTCTCGACGCTCGACTCCTCAACCGACGAAGTAATGTAGTCGGAAGGAATTGGGGCGGCCGAGTACACCGGGGCGACGCTGCTGTAGATGTCGCTCGGAACCGGGGCAGCCGAGTATCCGTTGGCAAACACAGCCGAGGCCAGCGCGGCGATACCAAAGGTAATCTTAATTGTGTTCATTTTGCGTATAACAAATAGAGGGCGGGAATAGGGTATAGGGAATGGGGCGAAATGTGAGGAATAATCCAAGAAAAATGCGAAAAGCTTAGGTGGGTCAGCAACGCAGGATGCGTCCGCGGGCTCGCGCTCTTAAGTACCGCGCACTTTTGCAAAACAGTTGCAAGATCTCTAATGTAACAACAAATTTGAAATGACGATCGTCATGGATGTGCACCAATAGAGCGCAAGGCGACATTATGGATTTCGTCTTTCTGACCTGCGCGAACGCAATTGAGATACAAGCTCGTGCAGACCATGCTTGGGACCGCAGACCGTCTTCCGAATGGGGAACGGGCTAGCCAATTATTTTCTGCGGTTTCCCGATTTTTGTCCCCCGCGCCCGCTTTCCAAGAGTGCACATCCGCATTTTTCTGGCCAGCGTCTCTCCGCTCTTTTCACCGCGTGATTGGCCAAACTGCCCGCCTGCTTGTCTTGCGCAGCGCCGATCACAACATGTGCACGTCTGAAAAGCCCATTTCTGGCACAGACGCCTATCTTGTCGATACTTGAGAATAATAGAAGTTCACACTAAACCCTCTATAGCCAGTGCCCAAGTAGCGGTGGCGGAATTTAAATGCAGCGCATGATGCCACAGTTTGCGACTCTCCATTGCAAATTTGGCGTAGATGGAAGCACAAATTTCTTGCAATGCCAAATCAAGGCTGCAGCGGCTGCTCCATCCGCATATTTGTCATTTGTTCCGCACATCGATAGAACTGAGGAGCAACATTGCACATCCCCAATTATTTTTTGCGTCAAAACCGCCTTATGCGTATCTTTGGAAGATAATGCAAACCTAAAGACCACTTGATCGTTGGCACCTGACGTCTTTCGGCGTATTGATCTGGTTTGTCACTTGTCTTTCTGGGACAAAAGCACAGACAATACGCAACTTGGCAAACAGCTCACGCCAGAGTCACCTGGTCCAGTGCACTGTTATCCGATACGCGTGGAAAATCTCCGGAATTTGCTTTGATAATTAAGAAGGCATAATCCAGTTTGAAAGTTGGGAGGGGTTTTGACCACGCGATCTTGTTATTTATCCCCAAAAAGCGTGTTTACAAAACAATTGAGTACAGTGGAGATGAACTAAAACGGATGGCCGCGTCCAAACTGCGATATTTTTTATTCCTGTGCGGCTACTTTGTGTTTTCCTCTTGCTCAAGCTCTCACTAGAAACAATAGCTTATAAATAAGAATACACCAAAGTGAAAGCTGTGGATTTTTGGGTAAATAGGCTCGCCATTTAAAAGTACTAGTTTCTCTAATTTCTAGGGAAAAAGCGGTGAACCTGTTGCAGATTGCATCGTAAGATTCGATACCCGATAGCCAGTGTTGGCGGCAGCGCAAACTAAAGAGAGCGTGACTGCAACGTGGTAAAATCATGCATAAATAATACTGAGGCAGCTTAAAGTAGTACAGCTTATGTTCGCTTTTAGATATGTCAGTAGATAGCACTACATATGGATTAAGCAGCGATTAACAGCAACTGCTTAGTCTGTGTTATATGGTTAAGAGCAGTGGTCTTCATTAGCAGTCATTGTTTTCTGACGGGTAATTTTCCAAGTTGGATGTTATAGTTTAAAGCATTGTATATGTTTATTTACTCGCGTTTAAAATGATTAGCACACAGCAACAGTAGTGGCTTCAGTCTATTTCACTGCCTATTCCGTTCCAGTCGAAATAGTAGGAATTTCTTTATGGTCGTGGTTTTTGAGGCAGTCATCGATTACGCCGCCAATAATGCGGTTGAGGCTTGCTGGCGGAATAGCGTCGGGAAGGTTATCGAGTAGGTAGTCAGTAGGCTCATCGGGGAACACACCCTTTTGCTTGAGCAGTTCGTCTAGCTTTGCCTTTTGTTCCTTTGTTAGACGCAAGCCAGCGAGCGGCAATGCAGCATCAGCCTTCTCCTTGACCTCTTTCCAGTGAACAATGACCGCGTCCCGGACCTTGGGATCTTTCCAGTCGATATCATAGCTGCCCGAAGTTGCGATAGAGAAAGCGGCGCCGGCTGTTGAGGCAATGCTACTAAGCAAACCCATGTTTTATATTGTTACAAAAAATGTTTTAGTCAAGTTGAAAGAAGTGTGAAGTGAAAAGACAAGAGCAAGAGTGGAATACAAAGTCCCTTTTATACAACGCACATGCTCTTGGATTGGCCCTCAAAATATATTGCCAGTGTTTTGCCATAAAGGCACTTGCGTTATCTCTCCAATAAGCGCGCTAAAACACTCTTGTAGCACGTGCATATAAATCTTCTCCGCTGGCAATCATTAGCGGAACAATTGTTCCGCTAAATAAATGCCAAAAAAGAACAATCTCGCTTCAAACACCTTGGAATGGCTGCACCAACATGTGAATATTGCAATTTTTATATTGCATCTGAATGCTATAGCAGAGCTATAAATTCACGTGAAACTAGCATTGTATTCAAAATGTTGCAAGCAAAAAAGCACCGCAAGGCAGTCGACGCCAATTACATCTGTACTTTAATGAATTAAGTTTTCTGAATACAAATTAAACATGGAAAATATTCAGAAGAAAACTAGAGCTGCCCAGCAAGAATAAGCTCAATTGCGTCACCAATAAACTCTTTGCGAGCGCTTAGATCGACGCCATATTCTGTAGCAAGCTGTGCCCGAACGCTCTTCTTGGTGACGCTATTGAGGTTCTGCGAGCTTAGAATACGCTTGGTGCTTTCGACTAGTTGCTCGTCAGTTGGCATTGCACCAGTCATCATCATTCCTGGTGTGCCACCGCCCAAAAGCGCACTGTTTCCTGGTACCGGTTGCCCATACATTGATTGCGCACCGTATGATACATTGCTAAACATTGATTCGCGCTGCTGAGGAAGCGTATTGTAAGCGTTGGCACCTGGCGTTGTCCGGCTGTGCGTATTAGCCTGGCCTGATACAGGCGAGCTAAAATAGTCAGTCTGGCCAGGCGAATGTGGACTTCCTGACCCAACGGAACCAAACATTCCAAAGTTGTGTAGGGCTGGAGATGCCGCATTGTCGTAGTAGCTGGTCGGGTTCGGCGAGTACTGGTAGTATGAAGCGCTGCGAGAGGCCATTGTGCCATCTGCAGGCAACGCTACTCCACCTACTGTGCTCATTGGCCGCGATTCGCCAGCGCCCTGGGCCGACTGATATTGCTGCTGCTGCTGCGCCTGGGCTACGGGGGTCGAAAGCTGAAGCCGAGGATCAAAGCTGCCTGATCCACTAATAACAGTTGTTGGCGTTCCCGCACGCGGAGGGCCGGCTACAGGCGTGTGTCCGCCATACCGACTGGCACTGCCCATTGCACCCGACTGTCTGCTATACATAGTTCCGCGCTCGTCTTCCTTGCTTGATCCAGCGTTCGGGTTCATGTTGGGCGGCGGCGCGTTCAAAACTCCAGCGGCCATAAGATCCGACTCGTACTCCGACCACTTGCGCTGAGGAATCGACTTTGGATCAAATGGCTTGTCGTCTTTAACAATAAGCTTGCGCTTGCCATCGCCTACCACCACACGCGTGTTGCCCCACGAAAAGTCATCCATGTGCCAGAACGAGTAAATAGGCAAAATACACGACCACAACGGATACGCAAGCAGATATATAAGCATCCACCCAATGTGTTGCCACTCGCGCCGCAGGATAAAGATAATCGCTTGTACGCCGTAGATGGCACCGATCAGAATAAGCGAGATGTAGCCGACATCAGCAAGTCCGGTAGCTGCCACGTAAATCAAATAAATAAAGTAGCCAAGCGTCGTCGGCATAGTGATGGTTCCAAACAGATCCAAGAACACAACAAACCGCATGGAAAAGAAGCAGAATCCGCACATGTCTGGCAAAAACATCAGCTCTGCCAGGTTGTGGATGGTCGAATTAATCCAGCGCCGACGCTGCGACATCAGGACCGCCCACTTTTCGGGCGCAATCGTCCGGCACTTTGCGTCCTGAATAAACTTGAGCTTGTACTGCGGAAAGTGCTTCATCATAAGTGTGGTAAGATACCGGTCCTCGCCCAACGACAGCAGATTCTTTTTGTGCAGTGTGTCCACATGTAGCTCAGAGTATGCCTCGACGATAGGCTTGCCAATCAACAATGGCTTGCCGTCAGCGCTGCGCAAGCGATACATACAGAAGCAACCTGGCAAACACGTAACCGACCCAAACAGCGACTCAAACGCCTTGGCCATATGATGCGAGATAAAGTATTCGTAAACCTGCATCATCGTGGTCCAACTCTTGCCCTCGTTGCCCAGCATCGTCTCGCCGCAGATACCCGCAATGCGCTGGTCTGACGAGCATGCAGCAATTAGGCGCGACAACGAATCTGGCATTACTTCTGTGTCAGCATCGACCTGCAGGATGTACTCAAAGCTGTGCGGATCGATACCAATGATATGGCGTATCTGGTGGAACATCTCAAGCTCCAGCGGCGTCATCGGCAAGTCAAAGTGCACCTTGTTGAAGAACGACATGAGCAGAATCTGCGAGTCACGCTTGCCGCGGTTTCCGGACCGGTTGGCTTCCTCCGGAGTTCCGACCTTGACAACCACCATAAACGGTACCACATGTCCCTCAAACTCGTACAGGCCAGAGTACACTTTGCCAATGTTGTGGCGACGCGAGCCCTCAGCAATAGCCAGATAGTCCCGACCCGGCGGATCATATTCCGGATCCACGCCTAGAATATCCAGTACAATGCGCGGCGTCGGCTTGTCGTTACCAGAACCAATGATGTTACCATCGCAAATCAAGAAAATAAGCTTGTTGTTATCTTGGTACTCGAGCGCAGTCAGCGAGTTAATAGTCTTTATCAGACTTTCGTCGTCCTCAGTGTAGCACGGCACTTGACACACGACAAACTTGCTAGGCGGAACCGGCCGTTTCTTGTTGCCAAACTGCAGCGCTGTCAAGAACTTTACCAAAACAACCAGCATCAGCACACATGCAAACGCCAATAACATGTAGTTGGTGAACAGGCAGCGTACGCTCTGGCGATCGTCGACATCGCCAACGTAGAACAAATTCTTCATGCAGTTGTAGTTTGATTCACGCGTTGCCGCATCCCAACTAATCCCATCCCAGTCCTTGGTGACGTCCGCCGTGCCGAAACCATTCTGATCCATGATTTCTTCAAGTCGGCTATCAAGGATGTTATACTTTTTGTTAACGTTCAGGCCACCCTTGGATGCGTCAAAGTACGGCTGCAAGTTAAAGACCTCCTTGTTGATGACGCGCCAGTACTTGGACTGGTCCTTGTACATGCTGTTGATCCAGTCAAACTTCCAGACTACGCCGCCCTTTTTGAACTTTTGCAACGTGGGCAGCGCGTACTTTGCAAAAAAGTTTGGGTCCTGAAGTTTCTTTGACGTTGGGTCACGGTTCATCGTGTGCTGGAACATATTGGCCTGGTCCGGGTCGACCTCCGAGGCGCCCTGCACCGGGTAAAAGTACAGATAGTTTGGGTCGTCCTTGGCAGTAACAAACTGAGGGCAGGCCACCCGGACCGGAATAGGAAACGAGGCGTTGATGTCATTTCCAGAAAAGCTCTGCAAAATGAGGTCCATAGTTGAGGTGTATGCCGACGTGCCGTGCTTTTGCTTCATAAAGTCAGTGACATCGTAGACAGTCCCGCGCAAGGCAACATACGAGCTCTTTTCGGTGGCTCGGCCTGACACGTCGTCAAGCGTCCAGACGTACTCTTTGGGACACAGAATCAGCCCAAGGCCGATAATAATAAACAGCAGGAAGAACCACATGAAGACAATCATAACGCAAATGGCCACCTTTTCGCGCCAGGCCATGCGTACGTCCGGCCGCTTCATACGTCCACACAGACTGAGCAGCGGCGACGGAATCCACCACGTCAGCGCCCAAGTAGTAAAAACCCACAGGCGTCGGGATGTGGTGGTCTCCAGGTCTTCAATGTGCTCGTGCTCGCCCTTGTCCACGTTGCCCTCGCCACCTGTGCCACCAGCAGGACCAGTTTTATTTTCCTTCATTGCCAATGCGTCCATCTGTGCCTCCTTCTCGTTGCCAAATCCACCAGGCGGCAGTTGTGCGTTGCCAAACAGCATCGAGCGCTGAGTCGGGTTGCCGGCGTGACTCGCTGAGACCTGGTCGTCAAATGGGTTGTCGACTCCACCACTGCGCGAGTATGCCATGCCGCGGCTGCCAAAGTCGTTGACCGTTGAACCGGTCTCGTCAGGCCGCAAGTGGTAATGCGATTGCCTTTGTTGGCTATCCATGGGCCCAGGGTTAACGTGCCAACAGTAGCAAATTTATTTACGAGCGAGTTAACCTAGACTGCTAATGTAAATATATCAGCAAATGACTTTAGTAGCAAATATTTAAAGGTAAATAATACAGGCAAGAAAAGATGCCCACCAGGCAATATTGTGCTAAGCTGCGAGCGGTATGCTCGGAACTAATCCGGCCGTTGTTGGTGGATAAGAGGGAGCAATTATAGATTACAGGACGCAGTTGAGCAATGGGGGAGCCATGCTGCTCGACCAAGAGGCCGTACTCGGCGACAAGGACAATGTAGACAGAGGCCGGGGTATTCCCTGTATTTGGCCCAGAAACTGGAAACATTCAGATCAGCTCACGGAGCAGAAATGGCCTTAAAAACGCACTCAACGTCTCAAAAGGCTGCCAAATACAGTATGTCATTCAAGCATCCACACTTACAAAATTATATCCAAATGCGCTCAGAGCGTGTGGCAAAATATATAAAAAGACAACACAAGGTAGTGGTAAGAAGAAGGCGAAAGTATGGACTCTGCCACTGTCTTCGCCCAGCACGCACTGGTAATTTTCCCAGCACCATCATTGCGGTGTTCTGGCTCTGGGACGCATACGCATTAAATAGCAACGCTATTTGTTACTGCCCAACATGGCTCGGACAGGCATTGTGGCTTTCAAGTCGCCGCAGGATGGGAAAAAATTCCAACAACAAAATGATCCACGTTCATTGTGCGACTGTCTGTAAATGGCCAGAGGCGCAGGCACGGAACATGCTGAGCAGCGCCAGCGCTGGGCAGGAATGCTTAAAAAGACAATGGAGCTGGGATAGTGCAGAGCTGACTTGATGTTTGGCTAGCTAAGCCGCAAGCCTTCAGACAGCTCGGTTCGGTCCGTGAGCCATGAGCCATGCATCGAGCCAAACGCGTGATCGCGTTCTCAGTCGAGCCGAGCCGCATACGCGTCTTGTTTACAAAATTAATCAGCCTGAATAAAAAACCTTTTCTTTCGCTCACACAAGCTCTTTTTCGCTCTCGTCAGTATTTACTTTCTTTTTGTCTCTGTACATTCTTACGCAGCCAAGCTAAAGCTTCTGTTTACATTTAAAACGCAACACCATGATTGAGGCAGTTCTTCCCCAAGCGTCTCTTCTCAAGAAGATCATCGAGGCCGTCAAGGAGCTGGTCGACGAGGCCAACTTTGATTTTTCCGAGACGGGCATCAGACTACAGGCCATGGACAAGTCGCACATTGCGCTGTCGTTCCTGCATTTGCGCAGCGATGGGTTCAGCGAGTACCGCTGTGACCGCTCGCAGACTCTGGGCATCAACCTGAACTCGTTTAGCAAGATCCTCAAGTGCGCAGCTAACGATGACCAGGTGCAGATCAGAGCCGTTGACAAGGCCGAGACACTCGCTATCTCGTTTGAGAGCACGGGCAAGGACCGTGTCAGTGAGTTCAACCTGAAGCTGATGGACATTGACATTGACTCGGTCGATGTGCCCGACATGGACTACCAGGCGACGGTTACTATGAGCGCTCAGGAGTTTGCCCGCATTGTGCGTGACTTGATGAGCATTGGTGACGCGGTTACCATTGATGCCACGAAGCAGGGCGTGCGGTTTTCGGCCAATGGCGACGACGGCAACGGCAGCATTCTCCTCAGACACAAGAAGCTCATTGACGAGGAAGGTTCGTCGTCCACAACCACTGTTGACATTACCGAGCCCGTCAATCACTCGCTGGCGCTAAAGTACTTGGCAAACTTTGCCAAGGCTGCGCCGCTGACTGACAGCGTCACGATCAACCTCATTGAGGACGCTCCAGTGATGTTTGAGTTCAAGATTTCGGATATGGGCCACATTCGCTTCTACTTGGCTCCGCAGATTGAGGACGAGCAGGACTAATACCGCCAGCGTTATTTTCTTGCTTCTTTCCTAGTTATATTCTTTAAAACGATAATTGCGGTTGTTCTGCGTATCAAATGTTTGGGCGTGGTTTAATGGCAAATGCAATATTGAAGAATGTAATAAAAAACTATAAATATTTTCTGTGTTGTGCTACATCTGACCTGAGAGCATACGGTCGATAACGCTGCTGATAAAGTCCTTGCGGCTAACCAGATCGGCATTGAACTCCTGAGCCAATTGTTGACGAATCTTCTTCTTGGTCATCACCGTCAAGTCTGATGCCGCTAGGATGCGACGGACAGCACTTACAATCTGATCGTCCGACGGAACATCGCCCGTCAAATCCAGGTGCAGGCTGCCAGCCGAGTGCGGTGTTATAAACGATGACGCTGGACGCTGATGCATGTCCAGCGCATTCGCGCTTCCCGAACCGTACTCAAACGACCCGCTGGCAAACGGAAAGTTGGGAGCCAACGCTTGCGATGATGACGATACCATTGTGTGCGGCCGACCTGATAGTGCCGCTGGCGAATGCGTTCCATTATAGGAAAACGTTGCAAGCGGATTGGTTGCCGCAATCGAGTACCGCTGATCACCTGTAGCTGTAATGGCTCCGGGAGTGCCGGGTCGCGATATCATGTAGTCAACGTGTGCGCCATTCGGACCAATAACTGACGCCGTGTTC
The DNA here is from genome assembly GCA_027577635.1 of Coemansia sp. RSA 475. NCBI lineage: Eukaryota > Fungi > Kickxellomycota > Kickxellomycetes > Kickxellales > Kickxellaceae > Coemansia > Coemansia sp. RSA 475. The sequence continues at coordinate 31,304 of JANBRL010000003.1, read as the reverse complement.
GGAAGCCCGTAGACACTGCCAGTGTGCATATGGCTGAACATGGCAACCGACTGCCGACTGTACACCGTCCCGCGGTCATCTTCTTTGCTTGATCCAGCGTTCGGGTTCATGTTAGGCGGCGGCGCATTCAAAACACCGGCGGCCATAAGATCCGACTCGTACTCTATCCACCGGCGCCGCGGAATTGACTCGGGATCAAATGGCTTGTCGTCCTGAATAATGATCTTACGCATGCCGTCGCCTACCACCACACGCGTGTTACCCCACGAGAAATCGTCCATGTGCCAGAACGAGTACACAGGCAGCACAAACGACCATAGCGGGTAAGCCATAATGTAGATGATCATCCATCCGACGTGTTGCCACTCGCGTCGCAAGATAAAGATAATCGCCTGTACGCCGTAGATGGCACCGATCAGAATAAGCGAGATGTAACCGACATCAGCAAGTCCAGTAACCGCGACATAAATGAGATACGCAAAATAAAATACCGTCGTCGGCATAGTGATGGTTCCAAACAGATCCAGGAACACGACAAACCGCATGGAAAAGCAACAGAACCCGCACATGTCTGGCAAAAACATCAGCTCTGCCAGGTTGTGGATGGTCGAATTGATCCAGCGCCGACGCTGCGACATCAGGACCGACCACTTTTCAGGCGCAATTGTTTTGCACTTTGCGTCCTGGATAAACTTGAGCTTTGACATTGGGAAATGTTTCATCATCAGCGTCGTCAAGTACCGGTCCTCGCCCAACGACAGCAGATTCTTCTTGTGCAACGTGTCCACGTGTAGCTCAGAATACGCTTCAAGTACTGGCTTGGCAATCAACAGCGGTTTGCCATCTGCGCTGCGCAAGCGATACATACAGAAGCAACCTGGCAAACACGTAACTGAACCGAACAGCGACTCAAACGCCTTGGCCATATGATGCGAGATAAAGTATTCGTACACTTGCATCATCGTGGTCCAACTCTTGTTTTCGTTGCCCAGCATCGTCTCGCCGCAGATACCCGCAATGCGCTGGTCTGACGAGCACGCAGCAATTAAGCGCGACATTGAGTCTGGCATTACTTCTGTGTCAGCATCGACCTGCAGGATGTACTCAAAGCTGTGCGGATCGATACCAATTATATGGCGCATCTGGTGGAACATCTCAAGCTCCAGCGGTGTCATTGGCAAGTCAAAGTGCACCTTGTTGAAGAACGACATCAGCAGAATCTGCGAGTCGCGCTTGCCACGGTTTCCGGACCGGTTGGCTTCCTCCGGAGTTCCGACCTTGACAACTACCATAAACGGCACCACATGTCCCTCAAACTCATACAGGCCAGAGTACACTTTGCCAATGTTGTGGCGACGCGAGCCCTCAGCAATAGCCAGGTAGTCACGACCCGGCGGATCATATTCCGGATCCACGCCTAGAATATCCAGTACAATGCGCGGCGTCGGCCGGTCGTTGCCTGAGCCAACAATGTTGCCGTCGCAAATCAAGAAAATAAGCTTTTTCTTGTCGTCATAGTCTAGACCGCCAAGAGACTCGATGGTCTTGGATAAACTGGCCTCATCCTCGGTGTAGCACGGCACCTGGCACACGACAAACTTGCTAGGTGGAACTGGACGCCTCTTGTTGCCAAACTGCAGCGCCGTCAGGAACTTTACCAACACAATTGCCATCAGCACGCACGCAAACGCCAACAGCATGTAGTTGGTAAACAGGCAGCGCACGCTTTGACGGTCGTCAATCTTGCCGACGTAGAACAGATTCTTCATGCAGTTGTAGTTGGCCTGGTGTTCCCGCGAACCCCATGGAATGCGATCCCAGCTGTCAGTAACGTCGGTGCTTCCCGCGCCCTTGTCGTCAAATATGTTCTCAATGTGGCTGTTGAGAAAGCGCCACTTGTCGTCTGTGTTGACCGGCGAGTTGACGGTGGCAAAGTAGTCCTCCATATTGAAAACCTCCTTGTTGATGACGCGCCAGTACTTGCCCTGGTCCTTGTGCATGCTCTTGACCCAGTCATAGTCCCACACCAGGTCGCCCTTCTTAAACAGATTCATGGTTGGCAGCACGTAGCGCGAATAAAACGACTGATCGCTGAGTTCCTTGGAGCTGGACAGCGTGCCGACCTTGTGCGTGAACGGGTACGTCTGCATTGCGTTGATGTCTGCGACGGTCAGATACATTGCATACTTTGGATCGGTTTTGGCTGACACCAGTGACGGACATGCTGTGCGCACAGAGAGTGGAAACGACACATTGACGTCCTGGCCAGCGTACATCATCATCAGCTCCTTTGTTGCCGGATATCCACTGGTTCCGTGTTTCTGGTTGATGTACTCGGAAATATCATACACGCGGCCACGCAGCGCAACATATGCATCGTCGGGAGAGTTGTGGCCGGAAATGTCATCCAATGTCCACACATACTCTTTGGGGCACAGAACCAGGCCGAGCCCAATAATAACAAACAGCAGCACGCACCATATAAAGAAAATGATGATGCAAATGGCCACCTTCTCGCGCCAGGCCATGCGCACGTCCGGCCGCTTCATACGTCCGCACCAGTTGAGGAACGGCGATGGAATCCACCACGTCAGCCCCCACGTCATACACGCCCATGTCCGCCGCGTGCCCGTTATCTCGACATCCTCGACGGTCTCGTGCATGCCCTGCGGCTTGTCATTTGCAATCATCCCGTCGTTGTATGCGGTTCGCTCGCTTGGCGTTCGCTGCGGTGAGCCATCTATTTGGCTGCCCTTGTCGCTGTGCGCTTGGCTCATAAAATTGGGCAGCGTCCGTGCGGACATTGCCGCTGCGTTGTTGGTCGGAGGCATCATGTTGCCCGTACTCATGGGCGCGCGTGCCGACCCCACGTTGTTGTAGCTACGACTGGCCATAATGTCATCCGCATATGACATTGACCCTGTCCATTCGCGGTCGCCCATATCTTGGTATAAACCTGCCACCTCAAATGCACTATCTTGCAGCAACGGTCCAAGTAAACACAATAAGAAAAAGTAGGGAGAGTCGAGTTTCGCACAATATCTGGTATAACGCCCTAAAGCATAAAAGCTTTAAGAATAAAAAGGACTGGTATATCCAATGACCCTAAATAAGCTATCAAGAGTATGGAATGTAGAAATATGAAAGCAAAAAAAACTAACACGTTCAAAGTTTCTCCCTCCAGTGTTTTGTTTCCATTTCGTTGCACGCCTTTTGCTACTATAATTCCCACCGAAATAAAACGCCGAATCGCTTATTATTTTGTCATGGTGAATAATGCGAGAAATGGCGTTCTCTCCAAGAATGGAAACAACGGTTTGATGGCTGCAAACGAAAGATAAACAAAAACACAAAAATCAGTAAATGGTTACTCACGAAACCGCCATTTTGCCCAAATGTTGCTCCCCCATCTCCCCATTTTCGCAGCAACTTTATTCCCAAAGCAAACGAATGAGCAAATGGACGATATGGCACACGCATATAAAAGTTGCTCCCAGATATCCTCAGCAGACACATGATCTTCATGCAAGTGTATTTGTACAAAAAGCACATCTTCATTTTCCCATTGCGGCTTGGCCAACATTTGCCACAACAAAAGCGCAGAGTTTGAAGAAGCATATTTCCATTCCCGGCGCCCTGCATGCTAACAAAAGAGAGAAATGACCAATACCATTCGCACGCCTCTGGCAGAGGATATCTCGCCTCAGTGCAATTTGTATAGTGCACAAAAACTATATGCTTTTGGAAGCACAAAGCCGTAGCCTCACGTCTCGTTCTCAGAAGTTACGTAGTGACAGTAACAAATCTTCGTGTACCCACGTTGCAAACGCGCAGTACGCTACCCACGGTTGTAAGAGAAAGGCAGATCTATTACGAAAACTTTTCTGGATCGAGATAAAACAAGTGTCCTTTTTTGTTGATGCGCACGACCGCCTCAGTATGCACCAGCGCGTTCATATAGTCCATGCATTTGCTGCGCGTTAGGTTGCCCACGTCGCGCACAATCTCATGCACATACATTCCATCGCGGTTCATGTTGAGTTCCTTGAGAATCTGCTCAATGGTGTTCTTGTGTGGCTGATCCCTAAAGCGTGCTGCCAGCAGGTCTGTAATCTTGCGGGTTTGAAACACAGGCTTTCGCCGCTTCATTCCGGATTTAATGACCACCTTCTTCTTTTGCTGCCCAGAGACCTTTCCAGCAGGTGCCCGAGAGCGAGGAATTGCTGAGCCAGCATCATGCTCCTCTTGGAATTGCACGTTGCTGTTGAAAGCTGGCTCGTCAATGGGCGGCAATGGCTCGGGAGAGGGTGGCGTCATGGGGCGTTGGGCAAGTGCGTACGAGCTGGCGTTCGGTGCTTCAGGAAACTCGAGCCGTTCGCTATTCAGGCTCAGGCCCTGCAGAAACACCGCAAAGTTCTTGTTAAACGACAAGAGGCTGTCATTGATGCCGTCCAGCTCGCGTAGGTTCTTGGCCAAAGACGAAAAGCTGCGCTGCAGCTCGAACAAATTGTCCTCAAAGCTCTGGCTGTTCGGGTAAATGCTCAGTCTTCGAGTTGACATTATAATGCAATTTAGATGCGAAAAATATAGTATAAACACAGGAATTCACTAAAAACAAAGAATGTTTACGCCAAATTGGCTTGATCAATGCTAATCAAATTACACACCCTACTCCGAAATGTTTGAAGCAAACGTGTATTACACGGTCTTTGTTCGGCTTTACTTTCAGTTCACTATATAAATGCTTATTAATCGACTTTGCAAATTAGCGCTACACACGCGTCTGTATTCACCATCCATATCCGCTGTAGCATCATTCCACACAACAACAGCTCGCACAATGAAAGTGATTCCAGTACCGTGTCTCTCAGACAACTACGCCTATGTTCTTGTTGACACAGAAGGAAAGCAGGTTGCTGTTATAGATCCAGTAGAGCCCGAGAAGGTGCTGAAACATGTCGAAGCTCTTGGGATGGAGCTTACAGCCTTGCTGACAACCCACCACCATGCCGACCACTCGGCAGGAAACAACAAGGTTGCAAAGGCCAAACTAGGTCTAGAGATCTATGGCGGCGATTCGCGTATACCATCAATGACCAAGCAGCTCAAAGATGGCGAAGAATTCACATTGGGCTCACTTCACGTGCGTGCGATCCAGACCTTTGGCCACACCACCAGCAGCATTTGCTACTATGTGCAGGACAAGCACAACGACGAGCGCGTGGTGTTTACCGGAGATACGCTGTTTGTTGGCGGCTGTGGGCGGCTATTCGAGGGCACGCCTCAGGACATGTATGACTCGCTCAATGTAAAGCTGGCGGCATTGCCCAGAGACACCAAGGTGTATGCTGGACACGAGTATACCAATTCTAACTTTAAGTTTGCCCGCAGCGTCGATGGAGATAATTCGGATCTCATTGCCAAAGCCGTACGCTGTGCTGCGTTGCCGATAACCATGCCCAGCACTATTGGCGAAGAGCTTGATACCAACCCATTTATGCGCGTGGATCAGCCCGCATTGCAAAAGGCTACTGGCAAAACTGATCCCGTCGAGGTGCTGGCCGCTGTGCGCAAGATGAAAGATAACTTTTAGCTGATTGAAAGTATTGATATTTTTTGTAAAAGGCGTGAGCCCTGATCAGAGCTTGATTTGCTTTTAGGTTTGTGGAAAGGGAGCAATAAATTATCAACCTTTTTTATTCCTTATAAATTTCCTTCTTTCTTTAAATGCAGCCATGGGAGCACCAACAAAATCGCCAACAACAACACCGGGCATATAGACCAAATAATAGACCGCCGAGTGCTCGTTCATGGCCTGTGCACGCTCCACCCGCCCCGCCATTTATGCCCTTTGTACGCCCGCAGCCACGACCAGTACTCTCTGCAGACGAAAACAATTTTATTGAAAAAATGGCAGAGACACAAGCACGCAACCCAGCGGTGGTTGAGCTGGTCAAAAAGTCGCATTGGAACGACCCAAAGTACCACTTTTTGTTTGAAGCATCGCCGTTGCACTTGTATTACCAATGGCGTGTGACGCAACAGCAGCAACAGTCTAGCACGGACCGTAGAGGAAAACCACCTTCACCGCCTTTATATCATACGGCAAGACCGCCGTACCCAATGCCTCTGCCGCCATTATTACCGTTACCAGCAGTCACTGCTCCAACTCCGCAACATGGCCAGGAGACATGCGATACAAAATCGCCAGACAACGCAAAGGCCAAAGAATGCTCCACTCGCCGATATTTTGAGCTACCAGCAGGGCTCATGGTGACAGCAATAACCGAGGACCACCCGCCATACTCTGCATTGCAAGCTTCAAAGCTAGAAGATGCAGAGTTTCTCGAGTCAATCATGCCTGGACTTTCTACGTTTACGGATGAGATCCCAGCTCCGGAGCTAACCGACCAACTCTCGCAGGCTTTAGCAGATTTTGACAAAGGTGTTCGCTATATATACAACGAAGGCGAGTTTGAGCACCGTAAAGACGAATTGTCAGGGACTAACGACCAGGACAACGAGATTGCAGATGTGAACATGGACAAGGATGGCTGGCAGCCAGGCGTTTTAGAAAAAGTCTTGTGGGACCGTCGCAAAGGCAGTGAGCAGCGAAAAAGATGGAAGCACAGACAGGAACGGGCCAAGCTGCGGCTTGAAGGTCAGAATGTATCGGATACGACCGAATCGTCGCTGGAATCTACCTCTGAATCAGACACATCGTCCAACAGCACGAGTAGTTCTGGGTCGGATAGCAGCGACTCTGACGCTATTGCTCGCCCCACAAACATCAATAAGGCGATTGGCCGCGATAATATTGGATTTCAGCTCTTGTCCAAGCTTGGGTGGCAGCAGGGCCAGGGACTGGGAGCTTCAAGCGAGGGAATTGTCGAGCCTATTCGGCCAGCAACCCGGTTTAGTACTGTTCGTGGCAGGTTTAGCCACCGAGGTCGAGGCAGAGGCAGGGGCAAGCGGGTGGAGCGTGCCTCGCTTGGCACTGGCATACACAAGGAGCCAGCTCAACAGCATGTACCCAAAGACACATCTGGTAAAGATGCTGATGATAAATTCGAGTCGTATCGCCAGCAAATGAGCAGTGCGTACCGTCACGAGAACCCAGAGAACTAAGCTGACGTCACGATCCAACCACTTGATCGGTCAGAGATTGACTCATGTCTTGATATTTTTCTCTTCTTTTCCGCGTTTTTTTTGCTGTTTATATATATTTTTTTGACGAATACATGGACAAGCTATCGCCAGTCAAGCAAATAACTCGGGGAATAGTACGAATACTGGGGCTCAATCCCGGTCCCTTTACACTCGAAGGCACAAACACCTATTTGTTTGGAGAGGGCGAGCGGCGGGTTTTGGTCGATACTGGCGACGGCGAGCAGCCAGGGTACTTTGATTTGCTAAAACAGTGCCTTGGTACCAGCCGTATTGATAGGATTCTGTTGACACATTGGCATGCAGACCATATTGGCGGCGTCAATCGCTTGTTGGCCATGCCTGAACTCGTTACTTCCAGCTGTGCGGTCTACAAAAACAAAAACCTGGCAACAGACGATCAAGATAATGTAAAGGCCCATTTAGCGCTGGCAATATCGCAAAATCGGCTGTACAATATTGTAGATATGCAGACGTTTGAGGTCGGAGACGTACGCCTACAAGCAACATATACACCAGGGCACACAGATGACCATATGGCATTTATTGTAACTAACAATAATGCCGACGTAGCCGTTGATGAGCGGCTGCTTGTTACAGGAGATCTGGTGCTGGGTCGCGGAACAACTATTGTCTACGATCTTCAGCAGTACATGAGCTCACTCGATCGGGTATTGGGCATTCGACCGACAATGCTGTTGCCTGCCCACGGACCGATTATTAGCGGCAGCAAGGATGACACACCAAATGCCGTTCGGGTTATTGAGGGCTACATTGCACACCGCAACATGCGTGAGCAGCAGATTATTGCAGTGCTTGCCAGCTCACCACCAAATGCGCCTCCAATTCCACGAAACGGCGGCTGGAGGCTCGAGGAAGTAACCAGCGCTGTGTACACCGACATCACCGACCCCCGTATAATAATCGCAGCGCAAAACAATACGCGGCTGCACCTCAACAAGCTGCTTTTCGAAGGAAGAGTCAACACCGACGGTGATTTATGGATGTTTGTTAATTAGTAGATTTAATCCAACAAAATTGATCTCTACGTGTGTTGAAAAAAATTTTGTGCGCGAATTGATCGTGCCTATTTGAGCTGGGTTTAACATTCTTTTTCTGCTTTGCTCTATCCAGTCTCTTTTGTGTATTTCTGTCCAACTGTCGCGCAAAAGGGGTTTGCAGGGTTCTTCCCTTGGAATACTATAGAGAAAACAACGAGATCGACAAAGCGAAAGCATGAATATAGCGCAGCCGGTCAACTCGCGCGTTGACGGCGTTTCGTTTACGTTCTATGAGCCCGAAGAGGTTCGCCGGATGTCGGTGAAGCAAGTGGTGAATCCAGTGCTGCTTGATTCTCTGGGCAACCCGACCAACGGCGGTTTGTATGATCCGGCCATGGGACCGTTTACGCGTAACCACTTGTGCGGGACATGCTCGCTGTCGTACTTTGACTGCCCAGGCCATTTTGGGCACATTGAGCTGCCCGCAGTGGTAGTAAACCCAATGATGTTCGACACCTTGTACCGGTTCCTACAAGGCTGCTGCCCGTACTGCCATCACTTTACGTTCAAGCGTGTAACGGTAAGTAACTACATGCGTGTTTTCAACAAACAGCGAGAGTATATGCTAAGCTATACAAAATAATTCTATAGGCAATACGCTTTGTGTCAAAGCTGCGCCTGCTCGAGTACGGTTTTGTGCAGGAGGCGAACGATTTGGACAACTTGCTGCCGCGGACAGGCAAATCTCAGGACGACGACGAAGATATGGAAGAGGACGAGGACGCTCCCAGCAACAAAAAGGGCGGCGAGTCGGCCGACGAGTACATTGATCGGATTAAGCAGTATGTGGATGATTGTTTGGCCAAGCCGACGCGGGCGACTTACAAGGTGACGATGGTCAACCAGGTGCGGCGCCAGCTGATCAAGGACTTGATTGCACGCAGCCGCAACTTTACTTGCCAAAACTGCCGCGGTCCGGTGCCCCGGCTGCGTCGCGATGGATATCTCAAGATATTCCGCGAGCCGCTGACAAACAAACAGCGCATAGCCCAGCAGGCCAAGAACTTTAACTACCGCGATGTGATGGAGCTGGATGCATTGGCGATTGAAAAAGAGATGAAGGGCAAGACACCCGCCGTGAACAGCAGCGCTGCAGGAGAAATGGATGTCGATGAAGAGTCCGAAGACAATACGGATGAGTCTGAGGGCGAGGGCGATGATACGTACGATTCGATTGATGCATACCCAAAGAAGACTGCAGGCACAACATCGGCTAAGACTTCAGTGTTTATGACGCCGCTTCATCTGCGCAACCATTTGCGTCTGCTGTTTAGCAATGAGGCTGAGCTTACTCGTTTGCTGTTCCAGCAGCGTGATCCGCAAATGGCCAACGCAGTGGATGTCCTAAGCAGCAAAAACCTCGGAACCACTCTGACGCTGCCGGCCAATGTGCGCACGCCGATTGGTCTGGCCGACATGTTCTTTATCGAGGCTCTGCCAGTCGCGCCGACAAAGTTCCGTCCGGCCTCTGTGATGAACGACGAGGTGATGGAGAACCCGCAGAACGTGTACCTGGGTGCTATCCTCAAGGTCTGCGTGTTTATGCGCAATGTGGTTGACCCTGACGCGGATGTTGCCGATGTGGACAGCCGTGCCGTCGCCGAAGCAGCCGAAGCCACTCAGGGCGGACTAAACTACGAGCGGGTCATTAGCACGTGGGTGCGACTGCAACAGTCGGTGAACAACGTGATGGACAGCTCCAAGAACCCGGTGCTCGGCAAAAACGGCAAGCCAGCAGATCCTGGCATTCGGCAGATCCTCGAAAAGAAGGAGGGTCTGTTCCGCCAGAACATGATGGGCAAGCGTGTCAACTACGCTGCGCGCTCGGTCATTTCGCCTGATCCCAATCTCGAATCGGACGAAGTTGGCGTGCCGCCTGTGTTTGCGAAAAAGCTCACGTACCCTGAGCCGGTTACGGCGCACAACGTCAAGGAAATGAGACAGCTTGTGATCAACGGTCCTGAGACGTGGCCGGGAGCCGAGTCGGTGCAGAACGAGGACGGGTCGCTGATATTCCTGGGACAATTGTCGCACGAGTCGCGTGTAGCGCTGGCAAACCAGTTGATGACGCCCCAGGATGCTGTTCTGGGACCTCGGTCGCTGGGCAATGTGTTTACGACACGTCCTCTGCATGTGAACAAGAAGGTGTACCGGCATCTGCGCAACGGCGACATGGTTGTGATGAACCGGCAGCCGACGCTGCACCGTGCGTCGATGGCTGGTATGCGTGCGCGCGTGCTTCCCGGAGAGCGGACACTGCGGTTCCACTACATGAACTGTAACCAGTTTAACAGTGACTTTGACGGTGACGAGATGAACATGCATTTCCCACAGAGCGAGGCTGCGCGCTCGGAGCTGCGCAACATTATGGATGCCGATAACACGTACTTGAACCCGACGGACGGCGGACCGCTGCGTGGACTGATTCAAGACTCGGTTGACGGCGGTGTCATCTTGGCCAAGCGTGACTCGATGTTTACTCGCAGCGAGTACCAGGAGCTCATATACTGGGCCCTGCGTCCCGAGACACAGCCGCAGCTGCCTGACGGCAAGGTCCAGCTGCTGCCACCAGCAATCTTCAAGCCCAAGCCCATGTGGACGGGTAAGCAGGTTATTTCTACGCTGCTGCTCAACCTTACGTGGGGCTATGCGCCGCTCAACCTGGTGTCAAAGAACAAGGTGGCCAAAAAGTACTGGGGTCCTAGTGCGCACGAAGAAGAGCGCGTGCTGATTCTGGATGGCGAGCTTTTGGTTGGCATTCTCGACAAGTCGCAGTTTGGTGCGTCGAGCTATGGTCTGGTGCACTCGGTATACGAGCTGTACTCGGCTACGCACGCCGGTCGTCTGCTGTCGGGGCTGAGTCGTCTATTCCTGCGCTACCTGCAAGAGATTGGATTCAGTTGCCGCATGGAAGATCTGCTGTTTGACAAGGAAGGCGATGCGATTCGCAAGGAGATTATCAAGGACCAAAAGCCAAACGGTATTAACTCTGCGCTTGAGTTTGTTGGTCTGAGCGATTACAACGCCGATAAGCTCGAAGCGGACATGCACGTCAAGAAGGAGTTCCAGACGCGTATGGAGGAAGTGCTGCGGCATGACAACAAGCTGGCGCAGCTGGATGGAACCATTTCCGGTACCATGAGCAAGCTCACCAGCGCGTTGATTGACAAGTGTCTGCCCGCGCACCTGCACTTGCCGTTCCCGCACAACAACATGGCGGTGATGACAGTGTCGGGAGCCAAGGGTTCGAACATTAACTTTTCGCAAATCACCTGTTGTCTTGGTCAACAGTTGCTCGAGGGCCGGCGTGTGCCGCTGATGGTGAGCGGCAAGAGTTTGCCATCGTTTGCGCAGTATGACAGTTCGGGTCGTGCTGGTGGCTACGTGGCCAGCCGATTCCTGACAGGTCTCAAGCCACAAGAGTTCTACTTCCACTGTATGGCCGGTCGTGAGGGCCTGATTGACACAGCCGTCAAGACCTCGCGTTCGGGCTACTTGCAGCGCTGCTTGATCAAGCATTTGGAGGGCATTCAGGTGCACTACGATTATACGGTGCGCGACGCTGATGGCTCGGTGATTCAGTTCCAGTACGGCGAGGACGCCTTGGATGTGCTAAAGTCCCAGCATCTGACGCAGTTTGACTTTGCGGCGGCCAACTACCGTGCACTGCGCGACAAGTTCAACCCGACGAGCGCGGCCAGTGTACTGGATGACGAGCAGGCGCGCAAGTACGCCAAGAAACTGCTGGGCAAGTCGGGCGAGTACAAGGCTGCAGACATTGAAGGCGAGCCGATCAGCTCGCGGTTTAACCCGAGCCGGTACTTGGGCGCAGTTTCTGAGCGGTTCTACGTTGAACTGGAAAATTATCTGAACAGCAACCCCAGCAACTTGTTGCGCGAGAAGAAGAGCAAGAAGAGCGGAGCCGAAAAGACCCAACCGTCGCTTTACGGGCGGGCGGACCGCATGCTGGCCTCGGTCAGCGACACCGGCGCGCTTATGGCGGCGACCAGCACGGACTGTACTGCACGTAACTTCCGTATGCTGCAGTACTTGAACTACATTCACTCGCTGATCGAGCCCGGAGAAAGCGTGGGTCTGATCGCTGCGCAAGGAATTGGTGAGCCGTCGACGCAGATGACGCTCAACACGTTCCATTTGGCCGGATTCGGCGCAAAGAACGTGACGCTGGGTATTCCGCGTTTGCGTGAAATTGTAATGGTTGCGTCAGACAACATTTCTGCGCCAGTCATGGACATTCCCATGGCCGACGGCGTCACCAAGGAGCAGGCCGAGACGATATCCAGCTCACTGTCGCGGCTAACGCTCAGCGACGTCATCGACTATGTCGAGGTCAAGGAGCGCTTAACGGCCAAACGCGGCTCGGCGGACCACCGGCGGTACAAGCAGTTCACCATCCGGCTCCAGTTGTTCCCATCGGCCGAGTTTGAAGAAGAACACGATATCGAGAGCCCAGATATCGAGTACGCCATCGAGCATCACTTTGTCAACCGGCTCGAAGCACTGGTGGCCAAGGACCTCAAGCGCACGTACCGCTCGATCATGAGCGACGATTTGGCAGCTCACGACCAGAGCGACGATATCAACGACGAAGGCGAACCAGCTGCTCAAACAGCTGTCGACGATTCGGATGTTGAGTCTGACATTGAAGACGATAACGGCGATGGCGATGCAGATGATGCACGGGCTGCGTCACGTCGTGCCGAGCACACGTCATATGACGGGCCGGATGAGGACGACAAGGAGATGTTGGAGAACATTGATGCTGAGCTTGACCAGTTGGACAACATGGCCAAGGGCAAGCCAATGGATGCCGACTCGGAGAGCGACGAGGAGAGCGAAAATGAGGAGGACACGGAGCGCGCCAACGCCATCAGCATGGCGAAGCGGCGGCAGCGTATGATGAACCGGTACCCTCATGTGGTCGGCTACAACTTTGTCGACGCCAGTGAGACGTACGCCGAGATCGAGATGCAGTTTTCGGCCACCACGCCAAAGTTCCTTATGCTCAATTTGGCCGAACAAGCGGTGCGCGACACAGTCGTACGTGAAATCCCCGGCATCAGCTCAGCCTTCGTCAACAAGGCACAGTTTGAGAACGACACCGAGCTCGTAATCGGCACATCCGGCGCCAACATCCGCGGCATCTGGGAAGCATCCCTTGTGTCGTTGGGCGATATTTCAAACTCCAAGGCCAAAACACACGAATGGGTCAACATCAACAACCTCTACACCAACGACATTTCCGCCATTCTCCGTACATACGGCGTGGAAGCAGCGCGTATGTCGATTATGCGCGAAATCGGCAATGTGTTTGGCGCGTACAATATAGACGTGGACAAGCGGCACTTGAGTCTGGTGGCCGATTACATGACGTTTGAGGGCGGGTTCAAGCCGTTCAACCGCGTGGGCTTGTCGTCGAGCCCATCGCCGTTGGCCAAAATGAGCTTTGAGTCGACGTGCACGTTCTTGCAAGAAGCCACGGTGTACGGTGATATTGACGATTTGCGCAACCCGTCCGCACGTATTGTCATGGGCCAGCCGGTAAAGTCGGGCACAGGCGCATTCGACGTGCTGCTGGAACTGCCTGTCGCTGCTTGATCTCAAATTTTCTGATTGCTAATAAAACCCCCTTTCTTTCCTACATTATTTTTTTATTATGATAAGAGTAGGATCGATTCACGCCAAACCCCGGCCCGTGGGTTACATGCTCCGGCACGTTGCGTATGGCCAGCGGTTCCAAACCACTCTACAGCCTCGAGTTGTGTACGAGGGCGGGCTCACCAAAGCCGCTCGAGTAATGAAACTCGCCTCTATTGCATCCTTCGTAGGCGCGTCTGCCGCCGTTCCTTTTTTCTTCACCGGCGACAGCACTGTTCCGTCCGCCGCTCGCACAATCCTCGCCCTCACCACGCTTGGCATGACCGGCTCGTCCACCGGCATAGTCACATGGGCCCTTCGCCCGTACATTACATCAATCAGCGTATTGAACAACGAGGAAATAACCCCACAAACGCCCATGCTTGTGCAGACCATGAATGTTTGGGCACAGCCTAAAGTACGGCTCGTGTTTCCCGTGCAACTCAAGCCGGCTACCCAGCCGTTGTCGTCATGGGTTGTAAGTGAGGTTCCTTTGGAGATTAGCGACAAGGCGGACAAAGTGCTGCAGGAGGTTAACAAGGGACGCAAAAAACTAGTCACGATGGCCAAACAGGGCGATTTGTTTTATGCGCATATGGAAGGCGGGCTAGGACCCGAAATGGAACAGATTGTTCGGGCAGCCGGGCCAACCCAAGCATAAAGTTTTACAAAGTTGGATTAATAAACGAGAATAGAAAAATTAGAGCATTTGGTCGACCACCAAGCTAGCCAGCTCGGCCAGCTCGCGCCACTGCGCCATGCTGCCATCAAACGTAATGGCACGGCCCAGACCGCCAAACCCAATACGCGCCAAATACTCTTTGTGCGCAGGCACCATGCCACGGTCAAACGACGAGTCCGCAATAGGAAGCGACGGCGTCGACGACTGTTTGCTCATCATGCTCACGCCGTCTTGAGACCGCGTGCTCACCCGTATTGGACGGTCCGAGTCGTCGCGCACGCGGGGAGACGGCACGTTGGACACACGGCTCGGCATAGCAGTGGCCGGAGCCGCATGGGCAAACGCGCTCACTGACTTTCGAGTAGTCGCGGCGATTGCGTCGATGGTCAGGCTGTGCGCAATGTCTGCCATGTTGCCCGTGTTGTGCAGCAGACTTTGCTGCTGGATAAACACGTCGGGATCAAAGTTCGGACGCGTAATGGCCAGGCGCACCATAACGTCGTGCAGCATGTGCGTCAGTTTGGAGCTATGGCTGTTTGTGATCGACGACGTTAGCGTTGGCGCCAGCGACTCCATGACCAAAAGACTCATTGTGGTATCCACCCACGTGATATTCGACGCCAGCACGCTGTACAGGATCGTAATCTCCTGGTCCGACCGGCTCTTGTGCAGCATCGCCGCCAAAATCGACGGATACAGAATGTAATCGGACTGGCACTTGCGCGCAATGTCAATCTTGTGCACCTGCTCCAACAGCCGCACACACCCGCCGTGCTCCAAGCTGGCCTTGGTCTCGGCGCCAATGGCAAACCCAGCGGTGGTAAACACATGCGCCAGCTCCTTGCGCACGCTCGCTGTAGGCAGGATCAGAATCATGTACGGCAGGATCAAATCGCACTTGCGGTCCGTGGTGATCTGGTCGGCCTGCTGCCACTTGCGGCACGAAGCCACGACACCGATTACTTGCAGCAACACTTCGTACGCCTCGTCCTTGGAGCTCATGTCCTCCATGCCACGCAGCAGCAGGAGTGACAATGCTGCGCTAAACGACGAGCGGAAGCTGATGCCCACGAGATCGTCGACTTGGTCGGCTGCCTTTTCGACCGCAACACGCGCGGACATTAGGAAGTGCTGGAAGCCGTCGCCGTTCTCGGGCAAAAAGGCGCCGCAGGCATCGAGCGTGCGCACGACCTTGGCAACCAGGTTCAGGCCGACCTTGTACAGCGGCAGATGTCCGATTTGCATGACAGCAATTCCGACCCAGAACAGCGATGCCAGGTACGACGAGTCTGGCGGCAGCCCGCCCACCATGTTGACCAGACACAGCAGCACCGACACTGGCAGCGCCTCGTCGGTCTCGCCAAACGACGCCAGCGCGCCGCGCAGCGTAGCTAGCGTCTGGTACAGCAAATCGTCGTCGACTTCATCGTGAGCCGCCAATTTGCCCAGCAGCACAAATGCACGCGGCTGAATGGCTGGGTTGAACACAAACGTCGATGCCGTCACCAGCGTAGTCCAGCGCGCACGCCATGCATTTCCGCGAGCTCCTGCAAACGCAGAGTTGTCCATGATCCGCAAAAACACCTGAGCCACCCGCTCCACGCTGTCCAGCGCATCGCGCGGCGACTCGTGAGCACTGCCGCCGCAGCCGCCTGCAGCCAGCTCGTCCTTGTACTCCATGAGTGCTTCAGGATTCAGCGTTGACGCCGCTCCGCCACGAGTATATGATGACGCAATAAACGTCACTGCGCTTGTGGATTTGGCGCGCAGCCCAAAGTTGAGCCGCGTGCGCGCCTGGATCAGCTCTGCCAGCAGCTGCGCCAACTGTGCGTATGGAGACAGCAGTTGGCTACTGCCTGCATCGGCGTTCGCATTTTCCTCCGCGCCCAGCTGGCGCACTGGGTTGCCAGCAAAGCTGTTTGCACCAGTGATGCTTGACGAGAACGTCTGGTCGATGATCGCGCCGTTGCACTGCGTCAGCGCCAAGCTGTGCACAACATGCATCACAATTCCATGCAGCGTAGCCTGGATCATACCTGGTCCAGCCTTCAGCAACATGCACGTAATAAACGCAATGTCGGGCAGATACTCTTCAGCCAGCGTAGAGTTGGAGAAGCTTATCGTCAGCAGCAGCCGCATGTACACGGCAATCTCCGGCCACAGCTGGTGCGCCGAGATGTGCGACACGCTGAGCGTGCATGTCTGAGCAACCAGCTTGCGCAACCGGGGCACAATCTTGTTGTAGCGCGGGTTCTTGCCAGCCACTGTAGCCAGCATGTCTGCAATCAGCTCCGTCTCGACCGTCAGCGCTCCGTACTCCATGGCCACCGTCACCAGCATGTCCAGCACAACGTCAGTAAGCTCTTCAACACGAGCAATAAGCGACCACACATGCTCCTTAAAGTGCATGTACATTGTCGGCTCCTTCAGATGTAGGCGAACCAGGCTGCGGATAATATCCTGCGTGCGTGACAGCGCATCTGGGTGTGCCACCGTGTCGTGCGTAAACTGCCCCAGCGTCTGCAGCCATGGCTGTGCGTAATGCAGAATCCACGGCTTTGTGTTTTGCGGACTCTTGGTGAACGCCAGCAGCGCCTCCGACAGCAGCTCCAGCGTCATGTCCGGAGCGCTCTGGCTCAGTCGCGTGCAAATCCGGAAGATGAACTGCAGCGGGTTCGGCGGCAGACACAAATCGCTGGCAAACGCCAGCTCATGGCCCACGTCCAAGCTGAACGTCGCCACAACTGATATCAGCATGCGGTACGCCGAAATGCGCAGTGTCGCGTTCTCAGACCCACAATTCAGCAGCGCCACGTTCAGCAGCGTGCCCGGCACATCCGCTGGACGGATCACCCGCTCTGGCACCGCCGCCGCAGCTGCTGCCGCCGTAGTATGCGTTGCATACCGAGCACGAGCACTACGGATTGCCTTGAACAGCAGCTCGTACTTTGGACTGCTGAATGTCACTGCCGAACCGCTGCCCTCAAATCGAATCACCACAAGCTGATCTTCTGCACGTGCTCGATCGCCGCTCTCAGAGTTGCGGCTGGCTGTGCGCTGCAGCCCAGTGCGGTTCTTGCTCTCATCCACCTCGGCAAACTCTGTGTTGGGCACCAGCTGCAGATCAGCAATCTCGGTAATGTGGAACACGTCGTTAAAGTACGTGCTCAGCCCAAACACTTCCTGCCGCCGCAGCGCCGTAATCTGCACTGCCTCCGGCGTCACCTTTACGATACACGGCAGCGGAGCATGTGCACGCGACACCCGCGATATCGGCGAGATGTTGATTCCGTTGTCACTGTCCAGCGACACTGTGCCCGGCGGCAAATCTGCTTGCGGGCTGGCCAGGAACTCGTGAAGATCGCTCAGGCTATGCGGGAACACCGACCGCCGCGCCAGCTTTGGCGGCAGCTCAAGCCCGCTTTGCTTGGCGTACTTGCGGAAATGCGTGTTAACGTTGTACCAGTACACTGACTGCACGTTATTCAGGATTGACTCGGGCACGATGCGCTTAAACTGCTGCAGCCACTGTAGCGGCACCTCGTTCGCCGGCCCAAACTGCGTCAGGTCAAAGAACACCTCAAAGCCCTTGGTTGCCAGCGACTCTAGAATACGCAGCACATGCAGCATCACCAGATCCATGTCCAAGTAATGCATCTGCATTCGCCGTGCAATCACATACACAACTGGCCGCTTCTCCCGGGACACTCCGCCGATATACACAATCGCCTTCTTTGCGATCGCATCGGTGTTGCGTCCGGCGTCGCGCCGCAGAATTTCGTAAAACATGTCTTCAGTGCCTGCTGCTGCGCTGGTCTCAACCACTGCAGCAATCTTCGACTGCACCGCTTCAGCTGGCGCTGCCGGCGGACCTAGCTGCCGCATCAAGTACGACACTTGCGTAAACAGATTCTCAGTCGCTGTGGACTGTCCCGCATCGCCATTGGCCTTGCCCTCACCCGCCGCCGCTGCGCTAGCAACTATGCGCGCATGCGCGCTGCGCCGCTTGTCGCTGGGCTTTGGCGCCTGCTGGATGCGCACAATCGGCTCACGCCCCAGGTACGGCTCGAGACGGTCCAGATGTTCAAAGATAAACCGCTGGACGGCAACAAAGTCCTTGGTGCCCACGCCAGTCGAATCGATCTGGCTGGCATCAGTGTCGGCCTCAGACACAAAATAGTCAGTGTTTGGTCGCTGTGCCGCTCCGCTGGACGCAATGCTCTTGGCTCCGCCCTCGTAAAGCGACTCGGCATCATCTGACAGCTCGGCAATCTCTGACAAAAAGTTCATCGTACGCGTACGGTTCTCCGAGATGAACTTGTTCAGCGGCACCATATACGTCTCCTTATTGCCAAACAGAATGTCGTTGGCCAGGTTGTGCGTGATCTTTGTGCACAGCAGCAACCCGCGCCGCACCTCTGGGTTTGTGATCTGCGCGCAGATGCCGTGAGCGTCGGGCGCCACAATCGCCGGACACAGGAAGCGCAGGAACATAAACCCGCCGACTGCAGTGTACCCAGCATCTGGGAAGCGCTTGATCACAATGCGGTAGATCAGGTTACAAATCCAGCGCAGTGTCGGTGGCAGGTTATGCACTGACCCGACAATTGCGTCGATGACTAGGGAGCACAGCCGCTCGACGTTCTCCAAGTTGCGGTCACGGTCTGCAGACTCGGGCATCTTGTTTGGATTCAGCTCAAACGTCAGAGTGCCCGGTGGCTGCGCAAGCACCTTGCGAATGGCCGGAACCAGCGTGGCCTTCAAGTACGTTTCACCGTGCAGCTTGGCGTAGTTTGACAGCAGCCGCGTGGCCAGACAGTTGCGCCGGAACAGCTCGGCTGCCGAGTCCGTCCGTTCCAGTTCAATCGCAATGATGCGCTCAAACATATTCCGCGACTGCTGGCGGGATTCGTAAATGTTGATCAGCGCCGCACCAAGCTCGTCAATGTCTTGGACTTGGCACACCTCGTTGATTCCCAGCAGCAGCTTCAGCCCGGGATCCACCAGCGTCTCGACTAGACGCGACTTCCAGTGCTCGGGAGTGTCGCCGCCCAAACTGTCAATGTCAATACCTTGGTTCAGAATCGTCGTAAACATATCGGTGAACAACGCCCGCAGCTTTGTGTCCTCGTGGTATATAATTGTCAGCGAGTACTGCAGCCCAATCTCCAAGTTCGCCGCAAGCATGTTGGTCAGTGCCTTGATCGAAATGTTCAGCAGCAATTCGGCGTTAACCGACAGCTCACGGTTAAACCGGTTGCTTGTACCACCTTGCCCGCTTAAACCGCTGTAGATATTACGAGCAATGTCGCGACCAACACCTACGTCGCTCGATGCTGCAGCAAAGCTTTCGCTGCGCGCCGACCGTCCGCGCTGCGTGGCAGCAGCAACGGCAGCTGCAGCAGGATTGGCTCCCGGTCCGCCAACCGTAGCAGTCGATGCAGCGCCAACAGCCGCAGCAGCAGCCGAATTTGCTGCATGCGCACTAGTCATGCTGCTAAACTCTTGAATCTCAATCATGCGGCACTGGCTCATGAACCGCACAAAGAAGTCAAAGTAACGGCGATAAGCACGACTGCGCAACGAGCGCACATCGCTGGCTTGCGCGTTGGCACTTGTCGCCATCGGTGTGCTCATGGGCTTGATTGGCAGCTTGTCCAGTACTTGGATTAGCGTGCGCATCGTTGACATGGTCACGTCAACCAGCAGCTTGGACGTGTGCGCCTCCTCGGCGCGGAGTGTACGCGGATCCATAGCACGCAGCTCAGTGGCCCAGTTGACAAACGTCTCGAGCAAGTCGTTGCGCAGGTTAACCTCTTGCGCCATGGCCTGGCGCAGCTGCGACTGCATGAACATGTCGACCATGCGCGTAAAACGCAGACGCTCGTGCAGCGCGTTGTTTGCTGTCTGCACCGCCGCTGCGTTGAGATACTTGCTCATGATCAGCAGCACCGGGCCAAAGTCGATGTTCATCGTGCTCTGCAGAAGCGAGTCGGTGACGCCGCGGTCAGTCAGGGACTCGATAATCGCAATACACTGGCTGACAAACAAAGTGCGGCTCTCAGACACGTTGACTTCGCCTGTGGGCGAAATAAAGCGCCGAATGTTCAGCAAACACCCGTCCAAGAACAACATATAAATGCCCGGATGCGTCTTGTTACCCAGACCTTCCTTTGCCAACTCACGCAGCTGGATGTCGTCGGACACAATCAGCTTGAGACACTCGCCCAGGAAGTGCTCCAGCAGCGAGTGTAGCTCGGCTGCATCGCCCGCCGTCATGCGGTCTCCCGCAGCCGGGCTGTCGGTAATGCAAGCACCGCCTGCCGCAAGCAAAAAACCAGTGCAGTACCTCCATTGCGTACGTAGCTCGCTGGTTGTCAGTGCCGGTGTGCGCACTACTGCCGGAAGCTGCACTCCGCTGCCAATCGCGCCAGTGCGTGTACTCGTATACGTCGCCTGTCCGTCTTCATGGCTGGCAACACTGCCGCTATTAGAGCCATGTTGGCTTCCCATGCTTCGCTGTGGAGTTACCTGAGGAGGAGGTGCCGGTGGCACAGTCAATGAGCCTGCGCCGTGTGCATGGTTCACACGCCCAGCAACCTTGCTGCCCTGGCCCGTGAGCTTCTCAAACATATTGCGGCGACGGTTCGGGTCTTTCTTCTCCTCGCGCTCACGCGACGAAACAGAAATGCTTGACGCCGTGGCCATTGTGGCGGACGGCTCAACGGCTGCCGGTCCACTCTCAGGCACACGCGCAGTCTCCTCACGCATCAGCAGCACCTGTAGCATCTGCCGCCACAGCTTGTACGTCTCCTGCCACGCTGCCTGCGCACCGGCTGTCGGCCGCATGTGCTTGCGAATCGTGCGGAAGATGGCGCGCATCTGCGCCAGTCGACTGTATACTCCAGCCTGCTTCACGTCGTTAGTACCCAGCTCCTGATACAGACGGTGGTTGCTCAGAGTCAGATCGACTGGGATGCCCGCATCGATCATCAGCTGCTGACCCTGCGTCTTTAGTCGCAGGCACTCTTGCGTAATCTGGCAAATGTCTGCGTCATCAGCCCACAGATGCAACATAATGACCACTTCAAATGCCACCTCAAACTGCGGGTACTCGGCCATCTCGACTGCCGCCCCCATCATGCCGCCGCTAATCTCAAGAATGCTGTTTGACATCACCATCATGTCGTACATTATCTCCAACAACTGACGATGCTGCGTCAGCGTGCTCGTCACCATGCTGTGCACGATCGCGCGGCAGATCGCCTGAATCACCTGCAGACTGAGCGTCCACACCGCAAAGACAATGTCAGCGCTCTGCATCCACTCGGTCAGCATCAACGGGTTGAACAGCGACCGCAGTGCGTATCCAGCACGCCGCTGGATAGCCAATGACGGCTCTTGAATGCACGACGAAATAGCTCCAACAATAAGCTCAAGCGACTCAAAGCGAGTATCCTCATTCTCGCCCCACACCACCAGCCGCGGCTCGGCGGCAATCTCGTACAGAATGTTTGACACCATCTGCACGCGCTGTGCAATCTCATTGGGCGGAATAATAGACACTTTCTCGCCCGTGGCGTACATGTTCAGCGCCATGTCACAGATTGACCGCGACCCAGCTTGTCCGGCGCTCTCGTTGTAGCCCTGAGGACGCCGACCGTAGCTCGTACCGCGGCCCTGTCCATTGCTAGCACTACCAGCCGACTGCTGCTCGGAGATTGTCTGAATCGTATCCACGTTGCGACGTAGCAGATCCAAGAACAGCTTGGAAACCATCTTGTTAAACAACGGCGCACTAGCCAGCCCGTTGCGGTAGTAGCGCTGCATCAGCGACGCGCTAACTGCGTGGATGAAAACCAGCTGCATCCATGGCTCGGCTTTAGGTCCAGTGACACGCGGCAAGAATATCTGCATCGCCTTTTCCGGAGACAGCTGGAACTGGCACGACATTGTGCCCAGAAGAAGCAGCTTTGTCTCGCAAGTCTCCTCGCGGTACGGAGACAGTCGGTTGCTGCTGTCCAGCAATACAGCGTTAATGTCTGCGTCGAACCGCTCCGACAGCCGGAACGCGTTGTTGCCAGGCAGCGCTGTCATAACAGTGGTCACTCGCTGCAGCTCCATTGCGCCAATAACAACGCTCTCTGGCACATCACGCGATATCAGCTGCTGATGGATTTTCCCAATAAACATCGCATGCTTTGAGCACCCGTCTTCGCGAGCCTCGCCGTGCTCAATAACGTGCTCGGCCGATGCAGCAAGCAGATCAGGGCAGAGCATAATCAACATGATCATGAGCTGATAGTACACCGGATTGGCGCATGGGCGCGTGTGCGCATCAATAACCGCACTGACGCTGTCCAACAGAGTCTCGAGGCGCGACGTCGACGGACGGTACATATTGGTGTGCATGTCCATAAACGTACCACCACAGCGCGTAATAAAGCCCCAGATTGCCCGTCTTAGCACCACCGCGAGCTTCAGTTGGTCGGCTGCCTTGACCCGCGTAAATGCATCAGCAAACGCGTCAATCAGCTGTGCGAGACGCGTAATGTCCATCGTCGCGTACTCCAAAAAGCGAATGTCGGTGAGGTCTGCTACTTCGTCACCGCGCGACAGCGCCAGGTATAGGCAGCTCTTGGCCCGCTGTAACGCAATGTTCCAGTTTGTCGCCGACATAAACATAAATATCGCACCGGCTGCGTCCTGAATTTCCATGGTCAAATCGGCCGTGGGCTCACTCAGACACGCACGCACGTATCTCGGCAGCATGGCCGATCCTATTGCCGTGTCCATCATAAACACGCTCATCGGCAAAATCTGCGACGTGTGTGTGCTGCGAAGATAGAACATGTAGAACGCCTGGTTGCCGATCGTGTCGGCCAGAATGCGCACCGACGGTGGACTGGTCCAGGTACGGAAATACTCGGT
The DNA here is from genome assembly GCA_027577635.1 of Coemansia sp. RSA 475. NCBI lineage: Eukaryota > Fungi > Kickxellomycota > Kickxellomycetes > Kickxellales > Kickxellaceae > Coemansia > Coemansia sp. RSA 475. The sequence continues at coordinate 7,805 of JANBRL010000003.1, read as the reverse complement.
TGCAATGCTAAACGCGCGCTTGGCTACGGGCTCTTCAAGCAAAAGCGGGTAGTAAAGATCAAATTCACCGTTGTTGTAGCCAGTTCCAGACGATGGGTACGAGCTGACACTGTTGCCCTCACCGTCCTTCTCGTCAGCCAGGTTTTTCAGCGACCGGTCAGAGTTGACGCCTTGCGAGGCATAAATCTGATGCCAGTGGAAAAACATGCCCATTGCAATCACTCGCAGCACCAGTAGCTGCGATTGCTGAAATAACACCGAATTCCGTTGCTCGCTGCTGTGCGCGGCCCGCGAAATGGTCTCAAGCAGGCTGAACAGGCGCCGCAGCAGAGCGCTTAGGCGCATCTCGTGCAACTGGATCAGAACATTAACGTTTTCGTAAAACTCCTTATTGGCCGCCAGCTGTTCGATCTGGAGGCCACTGTAGCAGGGCAGCTACATATAATTGAAAAGAGCTCGTAAAATACATTTAGTGGCAGACGCTACTGTTATCGCGGAAGGAATACAGCTACTGCCAACAACCACCCGCTCTAATCGGCTATACCGCCGAAGAAATATCCGAGCAAGCACTTACCATATCCCTAAAGGTTGAGATGAGTCTCTCGACCAACGCAACTTCGTATGGCATGATTTATCGTGTGTCGAACTATTATTTGCGGCTGCGGTTAGGTGTAGAGTTGGGTCGATAGACAAACTGGTCGAAGCGATGCTTCTTGGCAAGCACGAGATATAAATCCAAGCAATGCGATCCCGAGACACACAAGTGACTATTTTGCAGATATTTCCAAAACAACAGACGTAAGAGAAACAATAAGTTAGCACCAGAGAAAATAAACGAATAGGGGCGGTTGGCTCGGCAGCCGGGTTTAACCGTTGGTTGTAGTTGCCCAAGAAAGGAAAGAAGTAACAATAACAAAGAAGGAATGCAAAGGCCAGCCGAATTCCCTCCTGCGTGAGACAAGCGCCAGTCAATTACAAGAGTGACAGGTATAAAAATTCAAGAAAAAGAACGCACAGCCAGACAAGAAAGAGACATCTGTGGGATAATGGAGCAAGAAGGGCTGTCAAAAGAAGCTCAGGAACACGCTCTATTCAGCCCGAACCGCATGATTTTCTTGTACATACAAGAAAAAGGGGGCGATCTTGTAGAAGTAAAAGCGGAAGTGATTGTCGCTCCACACGAATCCCCTCGGCCTTGTCCTGGCGGACACAAACGCGCGCAAGAGGCAAGGCGCCGCGACACAACGCGAGTTTTTCATTTAGAACCCCGTGCAGCGTCGCTGACAAGCAGCAAGGGCGGAAGGCTGAAAGGCCAGCACAAAGAGCTTGTCTGACAGCAACAAAATCACAGGAAACAATCGGCCAGCTCAACGGAGAGGTGGAGCGCCGTCAAGTGGCGTATGAATACGCACAAACGGCCAACAGAGAAAAAGAGAACTGGCGATGGGACCGGGATAGACGGACATGATCTGTAAGCGTAAATAAATGCACTAGTGCATGCGGGCATACAGTCCGAATGGAAAAGTAAATATTGGAAGAGTGACGCGACCAGAAAAGCGCATGCGTGTGTGAATGAGTGCATGCGTCCGTCCGCTAGCACGATGCAAACCAGACCGACACAAAAAGACAGAGGGGAACAAATGGTTTGGTGGGAAAAGTCAAGCCGCAGGCTGGAATAGCGCCACCAGGGGCGACGGAATAGACCAAATAGGGAAAACGGTCCAGCAAACAGCAGCGATTGTAGCCACAGATTAGCCCCCCAAACTAGCCATCTGGGATTCAGACTGAGATTTGGGCTGAGATTTGGGCTGAGATTCAGCTTGAGATTCAGCGTGGAATTTGGGCGGCGGTGGCGCAAAACAGCATGAACACAGACGCTTTGCTTGCAAACAAAATCGCCGAAAATTACCTTTTAAGGTTGAAGATAAGAAAGCCAGAAGCGTGGACGGCTTCTCGCAGATACTGACAATAATCAACTGCCAGCAGATAATAAGAAGACGCGAATATGGATTAGGAAGCAGCAAGCCTGTTACGCAAGACAGAATAATAAATGTAAAGCAAAAGTCAGCGGAAATAGCAAGAGAAAAAAGGTTGGAAGGAGACAGAAAAGTTGCAGAGCCAAGACGCGCATTCAGTGCATGCGTGCGGACCGGACTTGAGTTTCTAAACGCACGGGCACGTCTTTTGCACGCCGGAGCAGGGCCAGTCTGCACAAGCGTGCGACGGGGCTGAAGTGTCGATCGGAAGAGTGGCAAATGCCTTTCTTTGTACGAGTAGATGTTTTGTTTGGAATTGGCGGGCAATCCACTTGCTTTTCAGGCACAGGTTTTTTGGACCAACAAACTAATGCACTATAAAAACAAAGAAATATCAATGAAAAAACGCAAACCCACGCAACCTTAATGCTCAGTCCCACGTGACGCTTCTATTTCTGGCCAGCGTCTGCAGTTGATCTCACACTTGCTTATCAAAAGTGCGGGCGCAGTTTGGTTCCAAGGTCGAGTGCAGGGAAATGTGCATGCTAAATCCAAACTGCCGGCTCAAAACAATTGCGCTCGGGTGTTTTGCACTTGGCGCCTTGGCACAAACGATTGGCTCGACTCGCTCAATCCCGCCAGCCATGTGGCGCCAAAATCAGATTGTAATCTAAAAGCTCGATGACTGTCTTTTCTTTGGGCGGGACAGACGAACGAGTCCGCCGTGTCGCGGCAGCTAGCCGGACTATGATGTAACCTTGCAGCGTGTTACGCAGGCGCCATATTTTTGGCGTCCGAGAATAGAAGGCAAAAACAAAACACTGGCCCACTAAAAACAACAAAATATTTTGCGGAGCGGGCTTGCGTGCAAGTCACACAACAAACATGCTTTGGCTGCGCACATGCACTGTTCGTCGTAAAGCCCGCAACGCGGCCCAGAGCTGCGCCGCCCACTTTCTACAAGCGGGCGGAATGGCAAGCTTTATCCGCGGCTTGCTCGCCTGTAACTGGCTGGTTTGGCAAGACCACTCCGCTGCCTCCGATGCGGCCCGGCTGGGAATGGCCCGGGCTTTTACTGCACATTTTTTCTTTCTTCTTTCACCTCCAATAAACTCTTGCATATTTCTGTTTGGCGGGACGTTCTTTATTCATATTAACTATTCGCTTGCCCGCCTCTAGCGTTGACTCAATTCAGTCTTTTCTTCTGACAACAGCGCATAGGCTGTTCTGCTATTTTTGCACCTCTTTTCGCTGAAAGACTGCACTCTACCGCAAGTCGCTCTTTTATTTAGCTTGTATAGCGAGGTCTGGAAACGCTAAAGTCGTGCGAAGGGCTGACCATTTATTATTTTCTTTTTAGCTCCCTTTGCGTGTTTCGGACACTAGCAGGCTTTTGGTGTGGTATTCTCGCCAGTTTATTTCGTATTTGTCTTGCTTCCACGCGCAAAACTTTTTCTCACACCTCTTTTCTCTCCATTACTTTTTACTTTTGCTCGTCCGCCTAATTTCTCTTTTTCTTTTCTTTATTACTGGCTGGCAAGCCTTTTGTCCGTGTACGCTGTTTCTCTCTCTACTTGGACACTCTCGCCTGCTCAGTCTTCTGGAGCTTGCTTTTCTCTTGCTTAGTTTTACTATAATTGCTACGCTAATTCTCTCCGGCTGAAAACCCCGCCCCAGCGGCATCACCTAATTCATAATTTGAACACTCGACGCGAGCACTAGCGTTTAGCAATGGCGAGCAACGGCAACCACCAATATGCTATTCCGTCCAAGGACCTGGACTGGTGGTCAGAAGGTAAGCACGCATTTTTACACAGTACAGTACCTGCCAGGAGCGGAGCTGTTTCTTTCTTTGGGCAACCTGCAAAGGAGCGGCTCTTTGCAAAGCCTCCTTTTTGGGTCATCTTTTTTCTTTTCTCTAGCGCTTTAGCTCTGGCCAGCTGGCGTGGAGACAGGTGCTAGCTAGCATTAGACCAGAGCTTGTTTTCATTTGGGTGTTTGGCAGCTGCTAGCTAGCATTTGACCCGAGCTTGTTTTTCTTTTGGCCGCATGCGTAGCTTGCCTGTGGATAATGGAGCAGTCGAAGCGGCATGCGGGACGCCCACGCATATTTACTTCATAGCCACATGTTTTGTTTTGGATGCGCCTGGGTGTTTGGCCGCTCGCCATGAAACGAAAGCATCAACAAAACGGCCTGAATAACAGCGCCAGTGCGTGGGTCGGTCCTCGCCCATCCAGACTGGCCGTGCGAGTGTACAGATTCCCTGCTTTTAATTACCGCCTGTGCGTTAACTGCTTTTGTTGCTGCCTTATTCGCACACTGCGCATACACATTCCCCTTCCAACTCGCTGTGCAGGCCTTTTTTGGCAGAATGTCTTACCCTCCCGATTATACACATGGGCGCGGGGCCGCCTCTTCCCCCTGGCATACATCATTCTCACGCATGCGTGAGTGAAACCAGACATTTTTACTAACCAGAATGCAGCTTTTGCCATGTAGATGCCATGGTACGGTTTGGAACAAATGCGCAAAAGTCGGCCGAGCCAGCATGGCAGGACGTGGGCGCAAACGTCCTACGCATGGACTCGCTCTACGATGCCTCGTTCCACGACTGGCTAAAGTGCGAAGACAACGTGTCTATCATTGCGTCGTATCTGCAGCGCATTGCCAATGAGTACCCGATGGACCGCATCATCAACGCGCTCAGATGGCTCGTGTCGTCGTGGCGGGTAGAGTCGACAGCAGTTATTGTAAGACACATCACTGCCGAGTGGGCAGTGTCGCCAAACGCAAAGCCTGCTGCATCGGCTCCGTTCCGCTTGGACACACCTCAGACGTCGTCGCAGGAGCCCGACCTGGCCGTACTGGCCGGCGAAGCTCGGCGAGGTTTGCTGGTGCGCGAACTGACAAAGGACTGGACATGTCAGCAGATTGCACAGCTGGTTGGCATGCTGTCACTTACATTCTGGAGCGAGCGCACTCACCTCGAAGCGTTCTTGCGCACACTTGTTTCGGACTGGGACTTTTGTCGCCTGTCCAGCTTCTTTTCGTACATTAGCAGCCAGCTGGGCCTTGACTATCGTGTCAAAGTATCGATGCTGCAACAAGCAGCCCGCCGCAATGCATCCCGCCTTTCGCTTAAGCGTTCGCGCAACAGTGCTGGTCGGTCATCTGCGGCTGCTGCAGGTGACAACACAACTGTTGAAAGTGAGGATGCCAGCAACAAGCGCATGCGGCATGAGCCCGCAGAGTTTTCTACCACAGTAGGCGATGACGAAAGCAATGGTCCAGCTGCTGCTGGGATTGTTTCTACTGAGGCAGACGAATCCCGCACCGAGACCGGCTCACATGGTAACTCTACGCCGCTGTCCATAGCGACGTCGGTCACCTCCAGCGCTGTTGAACACCAACCGTCTTCAGAGTCTATGCGTTCTGCCACACAATTGCCCACTATTGCTGCATCTACCAGCGCCACCGCTTCGGCTGCTGCCAGCGGACCTTCGCTGCCTACACGTGCTGCGCAAAGCGGCCGCTTACCTGCGCCGCTGCAGACAGCCCGGACGGCCCACTACACTGCTCTGACGACACCCTCGTCGCCTGCGGCTTCAGAGTCCTCGCACCGCAGGCTATTGGCAATGGACACAGCCATGTCAGAGGACGAGTCGGATTCGGGTGAGCTGATGATGACACCACTCTCGGCCACAGTTGCTCCTGAGCGCTATCTGGCTCAACATGTGCAGTCGCCCTCGATGCACCAGCAGCGGCGGCGTCCGAGAAACGGCACAGGCCGGTCGCCGACGATGCCTACGAGCACGTCGTCGCCGCTTGTGTCGACAACATTCAACGAACAACCTCCGTCTTCGGACATTGTTGCCCGGCGGCCGCTGACGCCGCAGATATCTTCAAGCGCATATGTTGCGCACTCTGAAGTGCGTCCGCAGTCACCCACGCTGCGCCGCCACCACCGCCACAACCGGAGTTACCAGCACCGTGACTGTGCGCAGCCACTCACGCCGACCCACTCGTCTGCGTCGCTGGCTACGCTTTCTGCGGCAAACGATGAGGCTGGAGACCACATGGCTGCACAATCATCAGCGAGCACAAGTCTTCCGTCGCGCCCAACAATGCGGCTCCATGCTGCCAGCATTAGCGCTGGTGGCGAGTCACAGTCTCGCCTAGGCAGCAACTCCAACCCTGCCTCGGAGTCCGGTACGGCTGAAATGAGCCAGCTGCCATCGGTGCAGGCTGACGAGCAGCCGTCACAGGACTTCCGTGCGCGCACGTCGAGCGAGAGCGAACTTGGTCAATTTGACGGTCCGCCGTCTCATTTGGCGCTGCCGCTGCCATCCGAGTCGCCAGCCAACGCCCCGAGCCTCTGTGGCCGGGCTTCGGCTACCGCTTCCTACGACGTGCTGGGCATTGTGATGACCGATTCCGAACACCATATTGCCGGCTCGTCGGCCTGAGTACTTATATTAGCGGCCCCCTATCCAACTTTTGTAGACATTTTTGTTCTTTGTTCCATTGACTTATCACTATCTATTTGCCTGTAACCAAGTTCCGCAATATATGCCCTGCACATGTCATATGGTGTTGTTTAAATTTCCCCTCATCCTTGGCTCGTGCCATAAAAGCAAAGCTGTTGTTTCTTTTCTTTTGCTTCATTCATTTATTTGCTTCCTTTTACTTTTAGCCTTTTGCCACATCCAACCACGATACGACGACATTTGATTTCTTTTACCAGGTCACTATCGAAAATGAGCGCCCCAGCAGAGACACAGAACCTTGTATTCCTACTTGACGATGACATTACAGCAGAGGAAAAAGCCCACGTGAAACAAAGCATTACAAACAAAGGAGGCAAGATCACCAATGAGCCTGAAATCATCAACGCGTTTTTCGTAACTATGCCCAAGCAGCAAAACGGGTTTGCCAGTCTCGAGACGTTGCATGAAAAGATTAGTGGCGTTGAGGTGGACGGCAGCGTATCTACCCAAAAGTAGTACTATTTTCTTGTGCTTTAAAAACAAATAGAAAGCATAAATCGATTACGTAAATAGCAAATAGTATGGTTAAAACGCTAGGTGAGCAAAGTTGCATATATATTATCTGAAAGAGATAGAGTGGAGAGTGGAATGCTTGTTGAAAATGCGTTTTACCGTTACTGCCCTGGTTGTTTTCTAAAAAAACAACGATAAGGACAATGTTAGTGGTAGTGACAGCAGCAGCAATACATTAAAATAGGCAACCATTAAATTACATCCATATTTGTTAAACTGGTATAATATTACTGTTTAAAAAACACCATATTATATACGTCTATGTCTGCTTGCTAACACTATCCATTATAGACAACGAATCGCCAAATAAATTGCGAAATAATGCGAATTATATCACTACTCAATTATATTATTACCCCGATTAATTAGCTGTACACTTGTTCGGTTTATTGGGCAGATGTTAAAGCCACAAATTTTTAGTATAGAATATTTTAAAAGGTTAATAATATATGTAGATTTTTAGCTTGATATTTCTTCACGTATTCATTTAAAAAGACAGTATTTATGTCCCAGTGTTTCATCTTTCCTTTCCTTCACTATTATCCGGTTTCACCGATTTATTGGTACAATTTTTTTTATACAAACGACATACAATACTTTAACCATGATGACAGTCTTGTCACCAGAGCTATTCTGGCAAATGGTCCAGTACAATATAGTTGATGCTGCGGTTATTGCTGTTGTGCTGTACTTTGGTCTGGTAGGTCGACTGAAACTACAATTCTATTATGGATAGCCACTAACTATTGTGGCTAATGCGGTGCTGGT
>JANBRL010000002.1:127378-247249 GCA_027577635.1 Coemansia sp. RSA 475 | reverse complement strand
CTGACAGGTACACGACTTCGGATGTCAACAGCTGCTCATGCACAAACAGACGGACAAACTGAACGTGTTAACCAAACACTGGAAGCAATGCTGCGTACGCTATGCAATGGCAGCCAAGATAACTGGAAGGAATTGCTCCGCCAAGCAGAATTCGCATACAACACTCGCCGAAATGGATCTACTGGCCGAAGCCCATTTGAAGCCAACTTTGGCTATCGACCATCTGATCCAGTCAAGCTATCAGCCAACTTGCCAAACGAGGACAGTGATGCAAAAGAGACACTGCAACGGATTCGATACATTACCGAGGAAGTACAAGACAGTTTGGAACATGCGCAGCGCAGAATGGCAATGTACCATGACAGAAAGATATCCCCGCCCAATATTGAGCCAGGAGATCAAGTCATGATATCCACGCGCTTAACGACAGCACCATATCTACAGAACCGTCCAAATAATGCGCTGCAGGACAAATGGTCAGGACCATACCGTGTTATCGAAGCTGTGGGTGCCAATGCTTTCCGGTTAGAGCTACCGAGCACCATGCGGATTCATCCGGTCATCTCATGGTCTCATCTCAAGAAATATGAGTCGACAGAAATGTTCCCAAATCGTATTACAAAGGAACCAGCTCCAACTCTGATCGATGGACATTTGGAACATGTTGTTGAAGAGATTGTGAACCACCGGATTCACTATCGCCGACCAGAATATTTGGTACATTTCAAAAATGCACCACTAACGGATCGTACATGGCTAACGGAAAATGAATTACAGAATGCCAAACGAATCCTTAATCGGTACAAAAAGGACAATGGACTCTAACGAGATTTGCCAGAGTCAAATCGTAAGAAGGGGCGATTGTGACACGGAATGCGGAACACAAGAGAACAGTGAAGCACGGGATCCGTTATGATAGGATCACAGTAAAAGTGTGATCGATGGCGGATTCCGCAGTCGCTGGTTACACAAGACCCAAGTGTCCCAAGGCATTCGCGTAAGTATAAAAGGCGAGGAACGCGAGCATAGTTAGAGTTTTTAGGCATCTACTTTCAGTATTGTCAATATACTTTATTCTACGTTGTTCTACTCATATTATTTGTTAAACTGCGAGTATTGTTTTATTATTCAAATTGTCTATTAAAACCATCGTCTAGAGACATATCAAATCAGAAAGCTCAAGTTTGATAGTGGCGAGATGAGGAAACTGCGGTGTATATTGGCTGACAAAATCAGCAACGGGCTTTCTTGGTATTTGTTTAGCAATAAGCGTGGTAATTGATGGAATTCTCAGTAGTAGGGTTTGCACATCGGTCACACTTGCATCTTGGCAGCTTACATTACTAGTGTAGTTTAATTCCAGCCGTTGAAGCTTTGCCTGTAAAGGCAACTCTGCGGAGCTTATAATTCTAGTGCTAGTGTTGACAATAGAGCCAGAAGCTCTATTGACAATGCATGACAGTATGAGTTCTTGTAGATTTGGATGCTGGTTTACAAAAGTGTATACCCAGTCAATATTACCACGATCATGCAATCGCAAATAAACAAGATTTTTGCATACTAAACTTTCTGGCTGCATATTAAAAATGTTGCCTGCAAATACAAGTCTGACTCTACAGCTGCCATGAAGTCTTTTTAACATGTAATTGACAACGTTCATCTCAGTAACGCCAATGTTCATATCGACATTTAGCACAAACTCTTTGGAGACAGGCAAGACAGCTTGCTTTAGTGCGTTTAATCCCAACAATGAAACACTAAAGCTTATAATGTCCATACTTGGGGGAAACTCTGCCAGCTTTATTAGTGGACACTGATCACCGTTATCACGTATATACAAGTTTCTTAATCTTGGAAACTTTAACTGTATATCTGTATGCCTGGTCGGGTTAGACCCTGTAGTGATGTAGACCATTTTAAGCGTTTCCAAGTTGGAAAACTCAATTACATTGTTCAAAGATCCAATAGTAAACGCTTTCCAAGGGTTACCATTAAATGTAACAGTCAAGTTTAAACTTGTAAGATATTGTGGTGAGACCCAGCACTCTTTTTCTGCAACACCACGAGTAAACGATGTTTTGAAATATTTTAAACTTGTTAGTTTTGTTTCTGCCATAGGTTCTATCAGGTGATTGCAGTCAATGCGCTGCAGCTGGGAAGAATAACGCGCAATTAGACTGTTGCACAGCTTATTTATAATTGCGCATTGTGTCAGTGAATGTAATTTTGCTTTAGTGACACAAGGAAATACGCTTGCAAAACTTGAAACAACATGAGAGCATTCATATTCCATCTGATTAGAATTTTCTTCCAACACACCAATATCAAACCTTTGCTTGTACACTTCAAGCTTAATTGACTGCACTGGCCACCATGTTGCATAACTATTCAACAAGGCAATGACTTCCTTCAACCCCGTGAGTGGACACTCTACATATCTCACATTTATATAAGCATGTCTAACCATATCCCTATACAGGCTTTTACCCAGCAAATATGCGTTGCTGTCAATATGTGCCTTTAATGTACAGAACATTTCATCTCCCCGAGTACAACCTGTTAATTCAACAACTTTATCGTTATAGACTATATACAGGTTTTTGCATACCATGGGCAATGCTGCATGTTTCCATTGCTGGCAAATTGACAACAGTGCCAACCTCTTTTTGAACTGGACTCCGGTAATATCTTTATTCGGGTACGCATAGTCAAATATAATGTAAAGTATGTCGTTGGATAGTTTATCAACCGCTTTCGACAACATAGCGCAGATATAGTAAGAGCTAGTATTTAAACAACGAGGAAGAGAGAAGAAAAGCCTAAAACTATTTTGGTCAGCCATTGTCTTTAAAACAATTGTCGCCTTTGAAATTCTTTTTTCTTTTGCTAAAAGAAAATTGGATACAAAGGGTGACTGTAGTGTGCGATGTCCCAAACGGCAGCCAAAATCCTTTTGCTTTATTAACGCCAAGTCTTCAGACGAGCAAGTGATTAATGCCTAGTATGAGCTGAAAATGGTTTAATTATATTCCTCGCATGTATTATAGCTTGTTAAACAATGTTCTTAATCTTGTGTGGTGCCATGTTGGGCACCACATTCAACTAGTTCTACAACTTTCCGGGTCCGCATGAAAGGAGCTGCGCGGATCTCTCTCTTTTATTTTCTCTGGAGAATTGTTTTTTTTTAATATACAAATTGAACCCGTTGTTTGCTACAAGTTCAATGTGGCTGCCGCGTGGGGCACCACATTGTTGTATAACTCGTTGTAATGCTACCAATAGTAGACAGAGCTAATATATTTAGATAGATTCGGTTAAAAAGTTTGTCAAAAATGCATATGCTAGCTGTCGTGAACAACGGGTTCAATTGGTATATTTTTTAAAACAAACAGTTCTCATTAGAAAAGAAAAGGCAATAAGCCGCGCAGTTCCATATATGCGGTTTATGATTATCCTTTGGCAAATGTTTCATGTGGATCCGGCAATAGTAGAGTTAGTTTGATGTAGTTGCCATGTGGGGCACCACAGAGTTAAGCAAAGCAACTGCACATGCACATCATTTTCATGTAAACGGCTACAATGCCTTATTCCAGTTTCACTGTGGAATCTTAACCAGTGAATGTTTAAACGCACTTTTTATCTATAGACAAGCAACCCATCTATTAATAGTTAGGCACTTTAGTATTGAATAATGTGCATAGCTACGAGTAGAATATTCGGCAAGAAAAGCATACCTGCTGTTGTAAATCTGCCAGTCAACCATACTAGCCTATGAATATTATATCGGCATGTTTCGTTTGAAAATAAATATTTTACATAAACACAAAGAAAAGAAGCAAAGGCAAAGGGTCAAAGGATGCTACGTTGTTAAAGTCTTGCACGCAGTTCTTTTAAAAATATTGGCTGGCCAGCAAGCTGCCCTTTTCTTCTCTTTTCTGTACTAACTCATTGTTCACTTTTACAATTTTTGTTTGCTTGACACATTAAACTATGCATGTTAACAATGTACCTGAGAATATTCTTTTTATTATTCTAAAGGATGCTTGCCACCCAGGCCACTATAGTTTGGCAAAGTGGAAAATGAGTCTACCGCTGTTGGCTACATGCAGATTGTGGCGCACAATTGCTATGCCATTTGTATATAGTACAGTTAAGCTGGACTACGGTCAGTTTAAGGATATTCGCAAGATATATGTTGAGGGTGATAACGTTAATGAGCTAAATGACAAACTAATAACAACAAATGCAGACATTATTGCAGCGGCTGGTCAAGCCAATCTGGTAAATCATGTTGAAATTGCTGTATATTACCTCGCGGATCCTTTCCCTGGGCTCTTTGCTGCATATAATTATTTAGCCGGCTTGTCCAAAATATGGCCTAGTGTTAAATCACTTAACATGCGACTTGAATATAACGTAACCGCACATAGTTTGTATTCCAGAGACATGTCAAAGTATAATGACGCGATGTCATCTGTAGTCAGGGACATTACATTGCTACTACCAGGTGTTGTTGATTTGCAATTTTGTGGAAATAGAAGCAATAATGATACATCTCAACTTCACAGTCAGTTACTAGCTGCATATTCAGAACAGACTACACGTCTCATGATCAATCATCCGTTATTTCTTACCAATAGCTTTGTATTAAACAAGATTACGCACTTGAAGATTGATTTCAAGATTAAACAAGCATACCAGCTGCCTATTATACTTGCAGACACTCTTGTTTCACTATCTCTTCAGTGTATACCTTATACATACAATTGGTCAACATTTGCAGTTAAAAGTAAGCCCAACATCATTGAATTTCCAAACTTGACAACTTTGGTAGTACATTACTCTAAGAACGCAGATATAGGGACCAACGTTAGATCTGGTATGCACAGCAAGCCTCAAATGCCAATGTTACATTTTCCAAAGCTAAAGCATTTTAAGCTTTCAAACAGGTATGCAATTACTCCGTTATTGGAGTACATTGTGCTGCCAAAGGAACTCCAATTTCTTAAAGTAAATGGTTCCATTGAAATTTTGGCTGAGCTAGAACGGCTCACATTTTCAGGTTTAAAATCTCTATCAATGGACGCAAGTTACTCTGACTCAGACTTGTACATTAATCCTTTTACAGTGATTGACAGAATGGCAAGAAAGGCTCAGCATATATCATCTGTGGCAATGCTTTTTGACAGTGCTTTAAGCAATGAAGTGTTTGACAAAATATCATGCTCTGCTCTGACACAATTAACAGTGTACACGCCAATTGGCGGAGATTATATTGTAGAGATACTTCAGGGATTACCAAATTTAAAAAAGTTGCTAATACTAAAGATAATTGAGGTGGATAAACAGACATGCTCAATTGTAGCAGAATATGAAAAGCACAAGATTAAAAATGTACAGCCACTAAACTCTAGCATTGAAAGATTGTTGCTAAGCTTTGATAATGATAATTTAACAATTGCAACTGCAACAATCCTAGTAAAGTATCTTTTGCCCCGGCTGCCAGCCCTGTCTGGATTGTGTGCAGCTCAGATACCATCACTGGACATTGAAGAGTTTGTCAATGAGTATAAGAACTATTATCCTCATTTGGATACAATTAGTTATACGCTATGCCAATGAATAAACATTTTAACAATTAGTTTTTTATTACTTTATTATCATTGACAATATATATTTAAATACATATTTGGTGTATACCCAGCTCGTTCTTGTACAACAGATTATGCCATTATTGTATCAAAACCTGTAGCTCTCTATTTTGTTATAAAAGCAACCTGCTATTGAGCTACTAATAAAACAACTACACCTCATTTTGAGGGTTCTTCTATATTTAATATCTACTGGTCTGAGCACAACACTAGGATGCCAGGGCCCATTTGGGGAAAGGATGGAGGTTGCTTGTTGTATAGCAACCAGTGCTATACAACACCCTAACAGATTAGGGTCTAGTTTAAACAGAGCCCTAGTGGCTCTGTGCTTTTATAGGACATGTTGTCCTCAAGTTTCTAATATATTCTTTAACTTCTTAAGTTGTATATCCGTGTAATAGTGAGAAAGCAGCAATAATATTATTACCCAAAAATAATATGAACGGATTTGTTGGTGCTCGAGACAATATATTATGTGGATCGGTAATTCAAAACGAGCAATATGATGTGTAAAAACGCCAATCTTGTCGTGGGCGCAGAAAACAGGTGTATTTTTTTTTTAAAAAAAAGCCATGGTTTGTACCGGGATAAGGTATATTTGACAGGTTGTTGGCGAGCTGAATAATATGTGTTGTGCCAAGAATATGAGGTGCCACCCGGCTTTGTAAGCCAAACTGGCCGCGTAGATCCACCGTTTTATTGTGCCACTTCATGCATCATTGTTGTACATTTGCTCATTTTTCACTTGCAAATCCATCCATAAAATTTTCGGGTAATATTATTATTGCCGCTTTTTCACCAACACTCATATCATCGATCTGCTTGCAGCAGAGTGAAATACGTACATTTTGCAAGCTGCAGCGCAGAATTGCTGCGTTATAAAAGCTATGGCCAAGTATTTAAGTCAGTCTGTTTTGGCACGACTACTCAGACTTTTCTTGCAAGCAAATAATATTACTTCAACTTTAAATATGAAAGGTATGTAAATTAGAATGCCTCTAAATTTTGAAGCAATAATTAATATAAAGGACAATAAAACTGGCTGATGTTTGGAACGGCCAGTATGCCTTTAGAACCCCACACACAGTTACGCTGGACAGCTTGAGAATTAACCTGCATCTTGCACGGTACCTGAGTGTCAGCGGGACACATGCCCAAGCATTTTTGTAACTTTCAAGACTGTCTTTTTGTGCATACACATGCGCAGCCAAACGAAAAAGAGCGGAATTCCAAATCTGTCTCTGTGTATAGATCTATGAGAATGTACAGCAACGGTGCCGCACCGCCTGGTTCATATGTGATTCTAAATGGCGAAGCTGGTTTCCACGTATAGAGAAAGCTCAGTGGCCCACCGCAACACACGTGCCTGACGTGTTTGCTTACATGCACACGCATGTGCGTACGGAGTGCGTAACTACTTGTGCATGTAAGCAAACACGTAAGGCACGTGTGTTGCGGTGGGCCGGCGCCTGAGCGCCGACGGCGAGTCGTCGCCTGCGTTACTGACGTATCAACCTGCGCCAGGTTCGGATGGGCCGGAAAACCTCCGCTCACCATGATGGGCTCTAGCATGGCTGTTGTGTTTGTGTCCTTGTTGTTAAGTGCTGCCGTGGGCAAAATGGGTAGTAGACTTTGCTGTAGTTGTCACTGACCAGCCACAACTACAGCCCCGATTAGCAGGCCGATTGCTACGGCACCACTGTTAGACTGAACATCCGTCGCAGTGCTGCCAGTTGATAGCAGCAACCGGGGCTGCAGTTGTGACTGGTCAGTCACAACTGCAGCAAAGCCTACTACCCATGCTGCCCACGACAGCTGTGCCAGAGCCCATCATGGTGAGCAGAGGTTTTCCGGCCCATCCGAACCTGGTGCAGGTTGATATGTCGGCGCTCAGGTGCCAGCCCACTGCAACACACTTGCCTGACCTGTTCACTTCCATGCGTGAGTAGATCAGCGCTACGTACACACATGTGTGCATATGGGGGAGCGGCCATTTGCGTGCACTTGTCTGGGGTGCCACCGAGGTTACTCCATACGTGGAAATCTGATCCGGCACTTGAGAACTCACGAGGATCAAGCGCTGCGCAGTGGTGCCCAGCTGGTGTATGTGCTGGTAGATTTAAATACTGGAACAATTTTGGGGCTCTGGTCTTTCACGGATCCCCGAACTAGTGTATTTTTCTGGATTTCAATCTTTTAGTAATATAAACTTCAAATAACCTAAACTTAATATGAAATAAATAACACTAGATTACACGCATTGCCGAATACCCAATTTCCATCAACCTTTACAACAAGACATAAATGTGTATATATTTTAATAAACCCCCAAAAGTAAAACAGTACTTACTTGTACAGTCTCTTCTCAAACGAGAAAAGGCCATGCACACCACCCTCGATCTGCGCAGCCGCCGACCGACGCTCAAACCGCACGCGCCCATCATCCACCATCTCCCACAACTGCGACAAATGCGGCACACCCATGTCTTGCAACGAATGCTGCAGGCCCGTAATCAAATACGGAACAAACTGCTTAATCGAGCCCTTATCAACCACCGCACCGGTAACGCCTTGAGCGACTTTGACCGTGTCCGACTCGGAGAAATACCGAGCTTGGGATCCCGAGTTATCGCTGTCGTTCTTTTCCATCGCATCGAGAGATCCCATACCGCGGTACTTTTTCAAACGCTTGCCGTCCAAAAAGAAGTACTCGCCCGGAGACTCGGTCGTTCCAGCAAGCAGACCGCCCATCATTACACAGGATGCGCCAAGGGACAGAGCTTTGGCGATATGCCCAATGTTGCCGATTCCGCCGTCAGCCACCGTGGGCACACCGAACTTGCGCGCAAACTGCGACACCTGGAACACGCCCGTTCCTTGCGGCCGCCCCACCGCCATAACCTCCTGCGTAATGCAAATCGACCCCGATCCCATACCAATACGCAGACCATCAGCACCTGCAGCAATCAGGTTCGCGGCCTGGTCACGCGTAACCACGTTACCGGCCAACACATCCACACGGTCGCCGTACGTGCTCTTGATATGTTTGATAATATCGATCTGGAACGACGAATTGCCCTGCGACGAATCAATGACGACGAGATCAAGTCCGGCGTCCACCAGTTTGGCCAGACGCTCACGGTCCGCAAGACGCGTACCGATGGCAGCACCGACAAGCAGTTGCTTGGTCTGCGGGTGCTTGGACGCCCACGGATAGTCGCGGTTCTTCAAAAGATCCGACCGTGCCACCAGCGACACAAGGTTGCCCTCGCTGTCAACAATCGGCAGTTTGCCTTTCTTTGACTCGCGCAAAATACGGTTCGCCTCTTGCAACGTCACACCGTGCTCCGCCGTCACGACCTTTGTGGTCATAACCGTCTCAAGCTCTGCCTCGTCGTCTTCACAGAACCCAATGTCGCGGTTCGTCACAATGCCCACCAGCTTGCCTCCAACCTTGCCCGAGTCAGTAATCGGGATACCGGCAAATCCGAGCTTGCGCTTGATCTCCAACACATCGCGAATCTTGTGCTTGGCGCTCAGTACAATAGGGTCGGTGATAAATCCGTTCTCGAATTTTTTGACTTTACGAACCATCGCAGCTTGCTCGTCGGCCGTGCAGTTGTTGTGCAGGATGCCGATACCGCCCAACAAGGCCATGGTGATGGCCATCGACGTCTCGGTTACAGTGTCCATGGGCGACGAAAGGAAGGGTGCTTTGAGCGCAATGTTGCGGGTTACTTTGGTCTCGAGGCTGACTTGGTCTGCTGGAAAGTTGATGTACCCGGGCAGGATCAAAAAGTCGTTGTACGTGAGACCGCCGGTAACCTTGAGGTCGATCAGCTCATGAGCGGTCAGGCCGTCGGCGCCCATCTTCTCGAGCTCTTGCAGGGCTTGCTTGGGATCCATCTTGAGGTTTAAAATAGCAGCGTGTGTTTCCTGTTCGAGCAGAGTAACCAGCTTCAGTGTAGAAGGTGGTGAAATGGAGGAAGGGGCAAACGAGCGAAAAGTCGATGCCCCCCGTCAACCTCCGAGCAGCAAGCTAGAGCGGCCGAGCCTGGGCCTTTTATACCCGCAACCACCCAAACATTTTTGTTTCTGAAAAATTTTCAATCGGTTTGGGGGACAGTTGGATCAACAATGCCCCCAAAAAAGTCACTGGATCAGGTTTACGAGCCGCAGATCCAGATGTATAGAGTAAAATAAGCGCAAAAAATAAAATGTTAACGCTATAGTCAGATTAACAATGTCAAGTGCAAGTTTGAAAAATGGCAATTGCAAGTGTTTTGTGGTGGATAAAAAAGGGAGGTGCGTGTCTACTTTGATGCAACGTCCGGCTGAGCTGAGCCAGACTTTGGCGGAGTCGTGGATCCCGCTGAGCCGGTTGCGTCATGCGACTGTTTGTGCATCTGGTGGATTGGCTGGTGCAAAAACGACAGTGCATCGCGAGGCACCGTGTCTTTGGCACTTGGGCTGGGGATCGGTGACACGTTTGACGAGTGCTGAGTAGGCACTCGCGCTTGGCCCGGCGGCGACGGCGTCGCTTTGTGCACAGGCTGCTGCATGGAGTATCCAAAGGCCGTGCCGTTGCCCGCATATCCACTCGTCATCGCCGCCGACGCCGCAGCCACAGCGGCCGAGTTGAGCATCGCTGAGCTGGGCACGCCGCTGCTCATCTGCGACCGCACGCCCAATGGGTTCTTTGAGTACGACAACCGAATGCCGCCGCCAACCGAGTTGGTCAACATGCGCCCATCGAGATCGCTCATGGCGAGTGTTGCAAAATCGATGCTCTCAAACTCGACAAAGCACATGGGCCCTGAATTGGGCTTGGCCTTGTACGACATGCGCTTGAACCCCAGCGACTGGAGAAACAGCGAGCGCAGTTCGTCCTCTTTAGCACCCACCGGCAGGTTGCCCACATACAGCGTGTTGCACGGCGGGTTCTGGTCGTTCGAGTTGACGCTGCGTGTGGTGGCCATCGGCAGCACCATGCCTGAGGGCGTCAGCCCAGCGGTGTACGGCATGCCCATGGGCGAGACCATGCTGGACATTTGCCCGAGCCCCAACTGCCCGAGCCGCCCGGAAATGTCCAGGACCGCTGGCCGCTGTCCGCTCTTTGCCATTGGCTGCGGCTCGCTGTCAGTGCTGCTCCGCTCCGACGTTGCGACGCCCTGAACGCCCTGCATGCTGCCCTGCATATTGTTCAGGGCTGCGCTCGGCATCCCCATCGACACCGGCGTGCTGCTGTGCATTGACCCGCGCCGGTTAAGCAACATGCTTGGATGCGCGTTTGTGCTCATCGGCGCCATATGCTCGCCGTACATAAACCCGCCCATAACACCTGCTGTTCCTGGCTGCGGCGCTGCTGCGGCAACCGACTCGCCGTTACTTGAGAACGCCGACGAGTACTGGCCGCCAAACCCACGGTGCGCATTTGCGCCCAGAATCGGCGCCGACGCCAACGGAATGTCGTTGAACGGGTTGAACGTACGCGCCGCCGAGATGCGCAAGTGCTCAGGCCGGTTGCCTGACGCGAGCATCGTGTTTGTCAGGCTGGCCGTGCGAGGCACGCTGGGGCCTGGCGTATGCTGCTGCGACGGCGTCTGCGAGTGCTGCGGGAAGCCAAGGCCTGTTGTCGGCGTATCGAGCCCAAAAGTAGCTGCCATGGCTGTCGACAGCCCAAGCGACGACAGCCCGCGCTTAGTGTGCAAGTTCTTCTTGGCCATTTCAGCTTTGAGCACGCAGTTCTTCTCGGCATCCACTTTGCGTCCTGTCAACACGTCGCGTGCCTCGAGCGCTTCCAGCCGGCTGTGGAACTTTGCAAATCCAATCTACAGACGCACACAGCAGCACAGCGCACATATATGGTACATGCCCAGAGAGCGCATTGTTAGTATATTATGTTGGCTTTATGCTCGTCATTAAGGCAAGCGCGATGCAAGGAACATATATGCCGCCTATAACAACAACAATGCTGATTCGTCCTGTCGCGTGACAAGCACTGGATAATACGCGCCAATTGACAAACAGGCGTGGGAGCAAAAAAGGGGCGGCCTTATTTTGCCGTTCTCTTCTAGCTTTGTGAACAACGCACATATCTCTCTGTGGCGGGGCTGTGGACTATCAAAAGCTCGATCGCTAATGTGATTGGACCGCCCAAAACGGATGGGGAAGGCAAAAAATGAAGCGCAAAGAACAGCGCTTGGAAACGAGGATGGGGGACAGCCCCTTTCCGCCGAGCCCTTTTCTCCAGCGTGTGGGGAGGACGGGCTCCCTCGCTGGGTAAATTACTGCCACAAAGACTGGGCACAAAGGCCCTGGTTCGTGCGGCACTCCCCGTGGCCACTCGCGCGGAAACGCGGGGAAGCGCCAGCTTATGTCTGAAAGCAAGGTGGCCCTTAATAACAAGGCACAAGGCACAAGGCATAAGGCACAAGGCCACCTGGAGCAGAAGAAAATAGGCACTGGGGTGGCTAAACCCCCTTTGCTGCGCCAACACAAGCGGCCTCCCGTTCGGGTGAGCCCACAATCGCTGCGCACGGGTTATATGCGCATTGCAGATTTCATGGAGCAATACCCATTGAGACAAGCCATTTGTTCTAGAACAAGCGAGCATTCAATTAAACGCAAAACTTACAATCTGCTTCTTCTGCGCATCCCGGTCATCCTCGCTGCTCGGGATCTTGAGCGTGGCCGCCTCGAACCCTGCTGAAAACGTAAACATGTTCTGGAACTCGCGTTCCCTCATATCCTCAGGAAACCCAACCACAAAGATGGTCGTGATATCGTCGCTCATGACTAAAAAATAACGAAAGAAAACAAAATAAAAAAGAGCGATAAAGAATGCAAAAAACAACGGGTATCGATAGCAGAAAGAAACAAAAGTTTTGTTGAGGGTTGCTTGTTGCTCTTTCTTTTCCAACCACGAATGCTTTTGCGCGGTTTGATGAAAAAAAGTGGACTTGCAAAAGAGAAGAAAAAGGAAAAAAAGGAAACACGAAATAAATGTGGAGCAGAAAGAGAGACGGAACAAAAAGAAAAGGAAAGGGGAAAGAGCTTTAGAGAAAAACACCCCGTGAACAAGACTCGAAAACTTTTGGTCTGCTGAAAAAAAGCCAAATGAAAAATTGGGAGACGCGGTTGCCTTTTTCCGTCACAAGCCGGTTGTGCTTCGTTTGAAAGTTTAGATAAGGATATAGATTGGAATAAGCAAAATAAGCGAGATGAGTAAGCCAACGTCTTTGTTTGTTTGTTGCCGCTTTAATATCCCTTTTTGAAAGAAAATGCACACTGCATCCAATGCTTTGTGAGTTCTGTGCCAAATTCTCGCAAGCGGTTGACCAAAGAAAAAACCCCTCAAAGTTACTCTTGAGACTTTGGCTTTAAAGACTGATTTTATACAAATGCAAAAAGGATGACTCGAGTGCAAACATGAAAAAGGGGATGGAACAGATCACTAGACTTTTCGTCTCTGGAGTCTCCACAAGCAGCCGCACGGGATGCATGTGCATTGTTCGTGCTGGGGAAGACTCGCCACGGGCCGAGAAAATCGACCACGTTGTGCCTTTTTCTCCGCACGCGCATCGCGGTGCTTGCATTTCGGCACCGAGGCTTCCAAATGCCGTCGATCTCCTGCATCCACAGATGTGTGAGAACGCACTTTGCCTTTGTGCGTCTGCAACGTGTTAAACATACAACATCAGATTGTCATTAGGATTATGAAAACAGAAAGTAGGATAATGCTGAAAATGAAAAGGAGAGTTACGCCGTCACTGCAGACACTGTAGACACTGGGGCAAACGCCGGCATAAAGTGACCAGATGTGCGACGACCGGCTCTGCGCCGACGGTACGGGCGGTACACTGGAACTGTGTTGTTGTAGTCGCCAGATACGCACGCCGGGGCCAGCGACACCAAGTCACCAGAGCTGGCCCCTAGCAGCTCGACATTGTACAGCAGATCAGCATTGTACAACGCATCGTACCCGCTGGCAACCGTAGGCGCAGCCATATCAAGGAGGCTGCCGTCAAGCGACCGCCGTCTGGGCGGCACCACGCCTGGCCGCTGCAAGAGCTGCTGCATACAGGCCACGCTGCGCGACCGCACAGGATACGGCCCGCCCAACAGGTTGCCCGCCGGCGGTGCGTTGTCATGCAGGTACATTCCGGAGAACACGTCTCGTGGCTTTGGGCCCACATCCAGACGCCGACCGCCTGACACCACGACGTAGCATTCGCTGGCCTTGGCCATAATGCTCTTGACGTGGATCATGCTGGACATTGCGCGGCCTCGTCCTGGCCACTGCATCTTGTGCGCACTGCATCGGTACATCCGCTGGTACTGCTCGGGACTTAGCGTGCACTCATCAACCACTGTCGACGTCGACGACAGCCGCGAGCCAGGCGTAGCACATGTATTGTTCTGTGTTGCTTTATCAGACAGCGCAGGCGACGTCTGCTTGACCGTTGAGCCGCTGGATGTAGCTGTATTGGCACTGGGCAGCAACTGCGTAGGCGTTGAAGGCAGTTCAAAGTACACGCCCGACAAGTCATACTCATCGGCCGAATAATCGTCATCGTCGGCTGTCCACGCATCCATGCGCGCCTGTTCTGCCTGCGTCGGCTGCGGCGTCAGCGACAGCTTGCTCAACGTCCCGGCGCTGCGCTTTTTGCCAAACCGCACCGTAGTCTTCTTTGGCGCACTCTCTACGTGGTGATTATAGCCAGCGCTCAGATTAAGCAGCGTTGAGCGGATTGTCGACGTCAGCACACCGACGTTGGTGCCAGACCGCAGCCGGCTGAGGTTTAGCTGCTGCCGCTGGCGGGGAGTCCCGAGCACCGTTGTGCCTCCGCGCAGTAGGCGGTTACCCTCCACCGTTGCAAGCGCAGCTTGCCTACTGCGCACCAAAGCGCCTGTCTGCGAGGATCGGGCCGTCCAAGGTTGCGCCGGCTTGGCAGCAGCTCCTGTATGAGGCAAGCGTGGTGTGCTTCCCAGAAAGAGCAATGTCCGGCCAGATGATTCAACGCCAGACCTGCGCGCCGAAACAGGCGCTGCAGCAGCACAATCGGCACTGGCAGTTCCTGGCATGGCCGAGCCGCCGCGTATTGTCGGAGGCACGCGCCCAGCTGACTGCCTGCGTGCTGCAGGAGCTGAATCAGAGGCCGCTAGATCCTTTGTCGTTAGCGTGTCATCCGAGTCGCCGCCACTGCTGTCGTCACTGCTGCCGCCGCAGTCGCTGGACCTCCGCGCCCCGCGCCCCCGCCCGCCGCTCGCTGACCGCTCCAGCGACGTGCCTCTGTGCATTGCTGCCTCTGGCACCGCAACCTCAGCTGTGCCTGACCCACTGCCAGTATGCAAGATACTGCGCCTGTTCACAAGATACGCTATGCCAGGAATGCTGCGCCGCTGCATTGACTTTTTAGCACCCGCCTTGTCGTCGCTGCCAGTCAGTTTGGCCAACATTGCTGGCGCCGTGACTGTCTGCGCTGCCAGATCGCGCCGCCGCATGCTAAAGTAGCTGTGTCGCCGGGACCGGCTGTCATCGCCGCACTGCTGCTTAGGCTCAGTCTGGTCCGGCGAGATGTTGCGCTTGGTGCGCTTGCGAAAAAAGTTCATGGATCTGTCTGTATGCTAAGCAAAATGAAGAAGAGCTGCAGACACCAAGAGCTGCTCTGGGCAATATATCCGAATCGCTGAGCGAACAAGCCTCTGCTAAAAACAACTCAAATACAAACACTGAGCTGATTTGCGTTCTAAAGCTGGGAGATATTCAGACGATTGGCAAACAATACAAAGAATATAAGAAACAAGAACAGAATATAGCGAGTTCAAACGACAGAAAAGGATGTACGCATGCGCCGAGTATAAAAAAGACCAATGTTCGGCTTGCTCTGCAGCTATGTAAAGCTCGCCTTTCCCAGAGTATGTAAAACAGAGTAGTATAAAATACAAGCGACTTTTGGACGCAAACCCTTTGTTTAGCACACTCGGCGAGAATGTAGGATAAAAATGCGATCAACGCCCTCTGCCCGCTTTCTAAAATGCGCAGTAGCTATTGCTCTTGGTTACTGGCTCAGCGGACAGCACAAAAATGCACAAATGTGGAGAAATATAAATGCTATTCTAAGCGCACTGTTATTAAAAAGAACAGAAAATGCCAAAACCAAGGTTAAAAAAAGACAAATGTTTGGTCGGGAGCGAGTATGCTCAGCTCTCTTTTATTCAGTTTGCAGAGCACGCGGTTGAGGCTTGACTGAGAAAAAGTGAGGTTGGGGGTGGGTCCGCCTGGGGGGTTTCGCGAATCTTCATTAACCTGGATGAGCACACAATCGATAAAGCAGATCTAATGTGCTCAAAGCCCGACAAGCTTGCGTCGCGTTTGTTTTGGAAAAAGTGCTGGCGTTGTGCTCTCTTTTTTGATTTTGAGCAAAGACGAACCCGCCGTGTGGCCTGGCGCAGTTGAACCTAGGGGATGTAACGGCACGCCTGGACGGCTCCTGAACCGCCCTCCCTCTTTTTCGCTTGCAATGCAACGCAAGCACTGCAGCCACAACACATTTGCCTGCGCGTGTCTGCTCTTATCCGACTCGGTCCGCATAACCACACATTTTGGCAGTTTTTGCATTTCCTGTTGCAAGCGCGTAATGCCTGGCATAGATGTTTCTCAAAGAATCGTCATATTCTGCATCCACGGGTGGCAGCATGTCAGCAGACAGGGCTGGCACGGGCTAACAGGAGAAGAAGGGGCAGACATGCACAAGTATTGGTTTTGGCCCTCACTGAGCTATTGCATCATTCTGTAAATCCGCCTGTTAGTTTGAGGCTCCGTCTCTACCAACAATTGCCGGCTTTAAAAATAGGACATTTGCTGTTTAGCGCAATATTGCACCAAACAAAATATGCTTGTCCAATGTGACCTCATTGTACATTTGACCTCTAGCTCATTGTGTGCTGTCGGTTGACTTCATCGTTTTGGATCGCCTCAGTTCGGCTAATCCAACTAGTGATCACTGATCAAATCACACTTATCAGCTTTACTATGCTTTTGAATGACTGGCAAATTTGCACCCTTTTATTTTTCTTGCTGTTTTCAATTCTATTGATTGCTTCATTGTCGCTACTACAATATTTGGAAAAATGAACGCGATTATTGGACGGACTGCTTTGAAGCGTGCGGCTGGATTCCGTAATTACTCGAGCCTGCGCGAGATTATTCCGCCAAACATTGGGTTCGCCGCACGTGCCGGCGAATCGGCGGCTCCTGACGCAACGCCCAGCGTTTTGACTGCTCAGCAGGTGGAAAAGGTTGTGTCGTTGTACCGCAACTTGCCCAAGGGCCAGGCCGAGCCCCAAGCCGCCGGCCGCGGTCCGTTTAGCCGCTACTATGCGCGCTACATCCAGGGCAAGAACGCTTCGGGCGCGCCGATTCTCCACTTTATCGGCATCATGCTCGTTGGCGGGTACTCGTTGCACTACGTCATGCACTTGAAGGACCACAAGCGTGTCGAGAACCACTAGGTTTTTTATTTCATTAGACTTGACACATCACGTGTGCTGGGTTAAGAGATAAAGTACCCCATACTTGCGGCAATAATAAAGCAGGTGATAAATAATAGGGCACTGTGTTTTTGAGCACCCACCATATTTTATTATAGAAAATGACTACTGCAGCTCGTCCGACGTTTGACCCGGCCAAAGGCAAGTCAGAAAACGAGCTTACGTATTTGACGTCGGCCAAAGACTTGCCGAGCCATACAAAGCTCAAAACGCGCAAACCCGGGCAAGGAGGCGACGACGAGTTTACAGCGGAAGAATTGCGGCAAGAGCTGGAAGCGGCCGAGCGGCGGCACTTTGCAGCCAAAACCACCGGAGGCAGCAGCCCACAACATACTGCCAAGCGGCTGGACGAGGAAAAAGCGCGGTACATTGAAATGGCGCAACGCCTGGACGCCGAGTCCGACACAAGCTCAGTGTCCGACGACAGCGCAGAGTCAAACAGCGACGACTCTGAAAGTGAGAGCGAGGATGAGACGGCTATGCTGATGCGCGAGCTGGAGAAGATTAAGCGCGAGCGGGCTGAGGAAAAAGCACGCGACGAACAAGAATCGCTCGAGCGGCGGCTATTGGACGACAGTTCGCAAGGAGGAAATCCGCTGCTTGCCCAGCACGACTTTTTGGTCAAACGCCGGTGGGACGACGACGTGGTGTTTAAGAACCAAGCGCGGGGCGACTCGAAGCCCAAAAAACGGTTCGTCAACGATATGCTGCGCTCCGACTTTCACAACAAGTTTATGCGCAAGTATATTCAATAGCTCTTTTTCCTTTTGTTCATTTTCTTTATATTTACACTTTTTCAGATGGACGATTTGGCAGGGCTGAGCTGGCCAAACGACGCAAAGAAGCAAAGCAATATGAATTCGCAGCGCACTGGAGCGTTTGCGCCCAATTACTCGCCCAGCGCAAGTGTGAATCCAAGCAGCACGCACAAGGCGTCGCAAAAGGACGATCCGTTTGGCGAGCTTGTGTCGTTTTCCGGGTCGTTGCAAAAGAGCCAATCTAAAATGTCGTTGCGAGAGCGACAGCAAATGCTCGAAAACGAACAGTCTCGGTCAAGCTCGCCGTTCAGTTTTCAGCAAACAACGCAGTCCAACGAAACAATGTTTCCAAATGCGGCAAAAGACACGTGGAACTTTGATGCCTTTGACAGTATTAGTACGTCGCGGTCTGCAACGCCCATGCAGCAAAAGCCAAAGGCGAATGTGAGCATGGATTTTGATCCGCTGGCACAACCGGTTGGACCGACGAGCAGTGATATGGGCTTTGGCATGCCGACACACAGTACAAGTAAGGTTCAGGAAGCGGTGAGCAGCGATGATGAGCCGATTCCAATGGACGTGGGCCAACGTAGCGAGCCGTTTGCCGATACAGACTTTGAGATTGCGCAGGTTGCTGGGTATGGGTTTAGCGTTAAGCAAGCAAAGGCGGCGCTGGAGATTACGGGGAGCCCGCGGGCTGCCATCAAGCTTCTGCGCGAGCAAACGGCACGCAACGTGCAGCGCCCCGAGATGCAGCAGAAACCACAGGCCAGCAGATCCCGGCTCCGCACGCCATACCGCGAAGAGCCCAGTCATACGTCATACCGAGACGAGCCCAGTCATACGCCATACCGCAATGAGCCCAGCCATACGTCATACCGAGATGAACCCAGCCATACATACTCATCCTCAGATGACGACTATCCCCGCAACAGAAACCATTACAATGGCTCTCAGCAAACAGCCCAAACCAGCTCAGATTCGTTTCTGGCTACGGCGAACGGGCTGGGCACAAGCATGATGAAACAGGCCAACTCGTGGTTTGCGATGGGCAAAAAGAAGTTTATGGAGATCCAAGAGTCTGTCGAGCAGAGGCGGTGGCCAGGAGACGAGGCAAAGTGGAATCCAGCGGACTTTGAGCCTCGGCGTGCAGGAGAGGGCGCGCAGCGGTACCGCGATTACAGCGATTCGTCGTCTGACGATGAGCCGTATGTGTCCTCTAATCGTCATACACGGCCAGTCAAGTCCTTTGAGCCTGCCAAGCCTGTTGAGTCTCGGCCACGCCCTGCACACGCAGACGCCCCGATTATGGATATGATGAGCGACTACAACGCCGCTCCAGCTCATGTACCAAAACAACCGCCGTCACAAAGCCGAACCCCGGCCAGCAAACAGCCATCACCAACGCCCATTCCAACAGTCGCAGAGAACATCTTGGTTGCCGCCAACTTGGCAAAGACCAGCGCCAACGAGCAGTTCAAGCTAGGTCAGTTTGGCGAAGCAGTGTCAGGCTATTCAGTTGCAATCGGCCAAGTCGTGCAGCACTCGGACACTCATCCTGTGCTTATCGTGTTGCTCAACAACCGCGCACTAGCGTATGCGCGTAACGGCGAGGCCAAGATGGCCGTATCTGACTGCACGCAAGTGCTGCAGCTGAGCGACACGTATCAGGCGAACAACGTGGTTGATCTGGGACAGATCGGGCAAATCAACGTTGGTGAGCAGCGGGCCAAAGCCCTGCAGCGGCGGGCCGAGGCATACGAGACAAACGAACGCTATGAGGACGGACTTTCAGACTGGAAGGCGTTGCGCGAAATAGCACGTGACGCAGCCATGCGCCAGCAGTCTACACGCGGAGTGCAGCGGTGCGAAAAAGTGCTGGGAATTGGCCAGCCCGTGCGGCGTCCCACGCCTGCTGCTGCGCCTGCGGCTGAAGACCTGGCCAATGTGTTTGCGTCAATCTCAATATCTACCGTCAAAAGCGGCAACCCCACCATTCTGACCTCTCATACAGAAAACTCTGTGGCAGTGGCCGAGATGCGGCTTAAAGAGCAAGCACGGCGCACCGAGGACGATCAGCGCCTGGCCATGCACGACCAAGTCGACGCCCAGCTGCGTCAATGGAAAGACGGCAAGCAGCAAAACTTGCGAGCCCTTTTATCGAGCGTGCATTTATTGCTGCCAAACTTTACGCCCATCGGCATCCACGAGATCATCGAGGCGAGCAAAGTCAAGCGCGCGTATATGCGGACCATTGCAAAGCTGCACCCCGACAAGCTTGCTAAAGGCGTGGA
The DNA here is from genome assembly GCA_027577635.1 of Coemansia sp. RSA 475. Taxonomy (NCBI): domain Eukaryota; kingdom Fungi; phylum Kickxellomycota; class Kickxellomycetes; order Kickxellales; family Kickxellaceae; genus Coemansia; species Coemansia sp. RSA 475. The sequence goes on along the minus strand of JANBRL010000002.1, from coordinate 226,990 downwards.
TTTGAGGACCAGTATGGTGTCGTCCAGTGTGTTTACGGTGCTTAATGAGGCGTGGGACGCGTTCAAGGCGCAAGAAGGAGTTAGTTAGCGTGCTTCGGCTTAATTGTTTTTCCGGCTTTATATTTGGAAATAAGCGGAGAATATATTCGATCGTTTTCATGTATTAGGCATTAAGTTTGCATGTGAGAGTTTTGTTTGTTTTTGGCGAGTTTTGTTGAGAAGGGAAATCCTTTGGCTAGTTCCGTTGCTTATTCGCGCAGCAAGGAATATGCTCGAGCGTAAAATCTTTCTTCCTTTTTATTTATTGTATTTATCAATAGACATTTTTTGTAGTTTGTTATCATGGCATCGTCAGACGCTAATATAAAGGGCGATTTAACGGTGGAAAGCACGGCTGCGTTGTCCCAAACATCAATAACCAGCACCGACAAGAACGCACGTGGTGAAACAGGGCCTACAATCCGGCCTCCCGACTGTGCGTTCGGCTGGATCCCAACGCTCGCCGTTATGGTAAACTACATGTTCATCTTCGGCGCCTCCAACTCATACGGCGTGTTCTCCACCTACTACCTCAACCAAAAGTTCGTCGGCACATCCGCGTCCACTCTTTCGTGGATCGGCTCGCTCATCACCACATTTATGCTCGGATGCAGTTTCCTGACCGGCGCCCTTGCCGATAAAAAAGGATACCGTCTGACCGCATACATCGGAACCATTTTGTGCACAGCCGCATACATACTAGCGTCATTCTGTAACCACGTGTGGCAGTTGATTCTGACCCAAGGCATTTTGTTTGGGCTGGGCGCGTCGTTTTTGTTTGCCCCGAGCGTGTCGATTCCGCCGCAATGGTTCAGCAAGCACAGGGGACTGGCGTCGGGAGTGGCGGTTGCCGGAAGCAGTCTGGGCGGGCTGTGGTTTACGGCTGCCACACAAGCGATGATCGACAGTATTGGAGCTGAATGGGCGCTTCGGATTCTTGGTATTTTGACGTTTGTGGTTACGGGGGTTATGAACTTGTTCTACTTTCGCAGAGTTCCGGCCAAGCCGCGGAAAAACATATTAGAGTTGCAAGCTGCCAAGCGGCTGACGTTCTGGCTGGTTTCGCTCGAGTCGTTTGCCATGTACACGGGGTACTGGGCGCTGACGTTTTACATCGGCACGACAGCACGACAACTGGGCGGCACGTTCCAAGACGGATCAAACCTCTTGCTTGTGCTGAACGCCGGAAGTGTTGTGGGCCGCATTCTGGCCGGTCTCATCGCCGACAAGTTCGGCAGCATCAACACGCTGCTATTGAGCCTGTTGCTGACAGTGGTTATCGAAATGCCCTTGTGGATAAAGGCCACAAGCCTCGCCCCCCTGTACGTATTATGTGCATTGTACGGAATGGTTTCGCCTACGTTTATTTCACTGAACCCGGTTATTGTTTCAAACCATTTTGACACAGACGTTCTGGCCAGCGTTATGGGCATGACCAATTTGTTTTCGGGAATAGGCGGCCTTGTAGGCAACCAAGTACAAGGCGTTATTTACGACAAGTACGACAAGCACGAACAGTTCACCAATACTATTGTGTTTAGCGCCATGTTTGTGCTGTTTGCCGGCTTGGTAATTGCGTGTTTGCGGTTCCATATTATCCGCAAACGCACAGACAAGCGGTTCTTCCAAAAAGTGTAATAGATATGAATAGTTGATTATAGTTATATAAAAGCAACTAATCTACGGTTAATATCCCATGGCACTATGCCTTGTCTGCACGGCCGATGCCCTCGGCCCGCGTGCTATGTCCGGCGGCTTCCATTCCTTTGTTGCCGGTCATCTTGCCCATGCCCTCTTTCAGCGCACCGCCGGCTTGCTGTCCCGCGCCCTTTGTCTTTTGCGCCATCGAGCTGTTCTTCGCGTCATCCATGTTCGCCTGAGCGCGTGCCTTGTCCTCCTGAATCTTCTGCTCCCCATGTCCTTGGTTGGCACGCTTTTCGCCCCGCATCTGCATATCCTCGTCGCCGAGCATTTTGCCGACGCCTGACTCTACACTGCCAACTGCCTTGTTCACGAATCCTGACATTTTTTAAAAAGTTACTTGGTGCGCAAAAGTGTTGTATTTGGGTGAGAAGGAAATATAGAGTTTCTGGATAAAATGGTTTGGGCGGTGCGCGTTTTATATGTGGGGTGTGGATGTACTGGAAATTGTATATTAATGCAGATGCATTTGGTTTATGCGCATGGGCATTTTGTGCCACGCTTGGCTGTTGTTTCAGTCCATGTAATGCTAAACGAGATACGTTAATGTGATTAGATTTACTGTGAAACAAAATCAGATAATGCTTTATTCAAATAGAAAAATATACTAGATGAGCAGTTACTCGGTCTGCTGCGCCTGCTCCTTTGCCTGCTCCTTTTGGATCTTGGCAGCGTTGTCGTCAAATCTAGCCTGGCCCTCGTTTTTAGACTGCCTTCCCGACTCTGCCATTTTCTCATCCCCGAGCAGCCCTCCAGCAACGTTCTTCACAGTCCCCGTCGCCGTCTGAATCACGCCCTGCCCGGCCTGTGTTTTCGGATCGTTCTTCAAATCGTTGATTTTCTTCTCCCGCTCCTGCTCCTTCTTGTGCTGGTCGGCCTCGCCCTTTGCCGCATAGTACTGGCTGTCGCCGCTCTCCTTTGTCTCTTGGTTGCCGGTCAGCCCGCCAATAGCAGACTTCACATAGCCCATGGCTTGGCTGGCCGTGTTGCCAACAGTGGAAAAGCTCTTGCTCGAATCAGTGTTATCGCCGGACATTGTAGTTTAGTTTGTTCTTGAAAGTTGTGGAATGATGATGGTTTTGAAAGTCGGATGGGAAATGGGACGGTTTATATAGGGCTGGATGGGCTTGGCGCTAACAAAAGTATCTCCTCTTCACAATACTTTGGATTTCAACGTCATCAGCGCTACGATTCTTTGGCATGCACAATGACGTCAAGCGGCGTACGTCACTGATTGTTCATCTTTCGCTGCGGACACTTTTCCTCAATCGACAGTAATAAAATGCCCGAACATTACGTCATTTCCCCTTCATGTCTTCATGACGTGATAGTCCCACGTCTCTAAATGAGCCAAACGTGCATCTTATTGCAGTTTACAAATGCGTTGCGTGATTACGAAATGCACAATGAAAAAACGATGCCGTCTACCCTTAATCGAGATTTGTGGATTTCCGCACGAGCAATGAATGGAAGCTTCTGCGTATTGGTATGACGAATTTATCCAAATATTAAAGTGGGAAACACGGGGCAAATGAATTCGAGCTAATCAAATGGGTTTGGATCGCGTTTTGCAGACTAAATGGAAGCTTTATTTTGCGCAATGACGAGTGGTAATTCACTAAAGAGACGTACATTTTTCCAAAGACGGACAAATAAATAAACTAGAAAAGAAAATTAGAATGAGGATTGCTGTCCCGGATACTGTTGCTGCTGGCCAGGATGCTGCTGCACCGGCTGCTGCGAGTACTGGTTCTGCGAGTCCTGAACAGTTCCTTGTGCTGGATACTGGTTCTGCGAGTCTTGAACATGGCCTTGTGCTGGATACTGGCCCTGTGCATCTTGACCAAGACCTTGTGTCGCATACTGGCTCTGCATATTCTGAGCGTGCTGCGGTTGCTGTGCCAACTGCTCCGGAGTCTGATGTTGTGCAAACGGCTGCTGCTTGTGCCCTTCCACGCCAACAACATTGCCCTCAGCCATGCGCTGGCCGTGCAGACGATCTCTCTCGCCAGATTGCTTCATCTTGTCACTGCCGACTGCTTGGCCTGCCGCGTGCTTAACGTTGCCCTCAATGCGCTCACCAAATGCCTCTGCTTTATGCACACGCGAGTTGTCCTTGGTCGCGCCCTGGTTGTCGTAGAGCTTGCCTTGGCTGCCAGGATGGAGTGCCTGGTCGCCATGATGTCCCTTGTCGTGAACATGCCCCAAACTACCGTCGTGAGGTTCTTGATGCTTGCGCGACTCGTCTAGCTCGACTGCTTGCACGTACTGGTGGTCGCCCTTGGTCTTCATCTTCTCGTTGTTGGTGACATTGCCCAATGTGGACTTTGCAGACCCGATAATCTTGTCCTTGACGTTGCTCAGAGTGTGGTTGGTCATTGTAAGATGTTTAAAAAGCGTTTGGTCTTGTACTTTGTTGCCGAGATGTGCTGTTTTGGAAAAGAATAAAGTTGTTGTGTAAAGTATATATTTATTGAGCAGACGGAGGCTGCTTTTGGCTGCTTTTATAGGATCAAGTGGATTGGCCATTAGCTGAGCATTTGGGCATTGAAAAACATAATGCCAAGAGTACAATGAATCCGTGCAGCTCCGTACACTTGATGATAAGGCAAGCTCTTTTTTCCTTTTGTGGGCGGTACATTTGTCATAGACAAAATGCATTACACTTTCCTGCTTCTCGTGACGTTTGGCAACCCGTGTCCTGGATTATCATTGTGACGTCAGAACATACTTTATTTGCAAATGCGTGGATGAAAGGAGGGTTTTGAGAGTAGGCTAGCCATACAGCAGTCACAATGAACTGAATGTATTAATAAACTCAAAGTGTGAAAACTTGGACGTTGCTGGTCGAGGAGCTGCGGATTGAAGCGAGCCAAGCATACATTCTCACATCTTTTTTGGGCTTTATTTTACAAGCCAGTGCATTTCTTAAATGACGTAGCGAAAGGTCATTGCAATACACGAGTATGACATAATAGAACATGCAGATTACCACATAATTCCCCAGACCCAATCTGCTGTGTTACGCAGCGTGATAAATGCAGTGTTTTTTATTTAGAGAAAAAAAGACAAGCATTGATTAGACGGAGATAGTTTTAAAGATGTTGAATCCAGAAGCAGCTGTAGAAGCAAGAGCGCCAGGAATCTGCGGGTGCCAGTGGAGTTCCTTGATCTGCGACTGCCCTTGGTGAATAAACAACAGCTGAGCAGGGACATCGCGGCGAGCGCCGTTCGATCCGACCATAGCATCGCGGTGCCGTGCTTCTTCCTCGGCATCCAGCTCAACTGCCAGATCCCACAACGTAATTTGGTCGTCTGCGCCTGAAACTGCAAGCACAGACTCGTCGGTGGGACACCATTCTATTGACGTAATCGCGCTCTTGTGCCATTTAAACTCGGCAGCCGGGGTCGACCGACCGTTCGAGTCCGTCCACTTGCGCATATCCCAAACTTTAAAGTCGCCGTTCTCGCCACCACTGGCAAGCAAGTACCGTGTCTTGCGGTTCCAGCTAATAACATTGATATCCGAGTCATGGGCATTGGGCACTTCAAGAGCATAGTTGCGGTTCTTTGCCCGAACATCCCAAATTTTAATAGTTTGGTCGACCGAACATGTGGCAAACACAGACGCCTCTTCGGGACTCCACTGAATATCCTCGACTGAAGCTGTGTGGCCCTTGAATGCAGTGCGGTCAGCAACAAAGCTATCGTTGCGACGAGTGGTGAGGTAAATCTGGCTGTTGCAGTCACCGGTGAGCAAACGGCCATCGGCATTCCAGTCCATTGCGTATCCCTCAGTGCGCCCGTGCGAAGCAACAGTAAACATTGGTTGTTGCGCAGACGTCGGAACCTGCGCTCCCGGAGTATCGAATGTGTTCATCAGCTGTTTGATGTCCCAGATGTGCACCTTGCCGGTGTCTGCCCAGGTGGCCGCCAGCGGTGACTGGTGAGACTGCAGAACCCGAACGCGATTCACTCCGCCCTGGTGACGCAGAGTCTTGGTCTCCAAAATAGGATCCTCATCAAGATCGTTGATGTCGTCGTCCTTGTCCTCATCGTCCATGTCGTCGTGGATTGTGCGGTGCAGCTGACTCCATTTAAGCAGCAATACTTGGTTCTGGTACGAACGCTCGGCCTGGGTTCCGGCAACGGCATACATTGTATGCGGGAACGCCGATCGGCTGTTACCAAGGCTGTCCGGCACAAAGTCAAACGACAGGCATGGCCAATGGACTGACATGTTGTGTAGCATGTGGTACGCAGAGTTGTCCACCTGCAATGTTTCGCCCTCGCCTAGCTGATCTCCGGGAAGGTACACCTGGCGCGTCTTTTCTGCAACCTCCTCCGTCTCCTCCTCCTCGTCATCATCATCGCCCATCATCTCAACGCCATCCGAATCCTCGTTGCGCTCGACCATATCTTCCTCCTCAATCTCATCATCATAAGCATCCTCAAACTCGCCCATATTGGCATCGCCATCAATATCCATGCTGACCGGCTTGCTGGGCTGGTCTGTCGAGCCCTTGCCCGACACCGCGGCAATTTTGGCCTTTTCAGAGCTCGGCTCGCTGGCTTTAGGGTTCTGGCGCTTGGGCATTTCTAAAAAACGAGGGTGCAAAGGTATAAGAAACAAGCGAATTTCGTATGCCTGAATAGAAAAAGTTTTTTTTGAACTTGTCACTAATAAATCGGAGATGATTTCTGATCAAGGGTAATTAGCTTTTGACCGTTTTTGAGTTTTCCTTGAACAGCCGAAATAATCTCTAGAGACAAGCCATTTGCTGGCAAGTGAACTGCCTAACCCGAAGATGATTGGTACAAGCGATCCTTTGTGTTTGGTACATTGCTGGCATGCTAATAAATAGTACCATTCACTTGCTCTTTCACATGCTAAAAATGTTCTTTCTTTGCTCAAGGAATTAAAAATCACAAGGCATCGACAAGCCCGTGTCAATTGCCAGCAAAGTAATGGCCAATAAAAAATAGCGCAACACTGGCAAAGTTGTATTAAAGTAACGTTTTGCCTTTGTGACACAAACAGCAAATTCACAAGAAAGAAACACGGACAATTTGAAATCCGCAGATAATTACCAGGAACAAACCAACACACGGCACAATGGCCACGGGGATAGTGAGAGCACACGAGAGAAGAGCTAGCTGCCCTCACAAAATGTGCATAGATCCACTCTGCAGTTTGCAGACATTTTTGACAACATGTAAGTTGGCAAGCTTGGACGGAAAAGCAAACTGCAAAATCCGCTTCGGCACTTTGGTTGCAAAAATTATTGCAATATATGTCTTTCTGGCTACTTTGTTGATCTATTAACTTGTTGCGCAAAATGAGTCGATGCACAGTCCCGGGTGGAAATACACAAGACGAGGGGTCTACGTCACAAAGGTAAACAATAGCACCGTGGCGGTGTTTCTTTGCTGAACTTTCACATGTCAGCGCATTTTGCGAATTCAGAAACAGGGCAGTATTATCGGGGGATCGGCTCTGCAGTTGGTAGTTCTGAAATAGCACGCATATGAAGGTAACATGTGGAGGTTGTGTGAGCCAGTACTTCACAGGCGAAGCATGTCTTTTTTGCACTGGTGTGCATGCATGGCGCATTGAATGATTTAGATAGACTCTTCAAAGTTGTGCGAGATCCGCTCTACACGTGCAAATGATTGAAGCAATAAAGCCGATCTTGTCCGAGGGAAACAGAGCAAAACGAGTGGCGGTGTCCGCAAAGTGTGGACTTGGACGTTGCTTATTGGGCAGACTTGCGTCACCTGTCTGGACTGGGCCCAGCCCACACGGCGAATGGAAGGCGCAAGCGAGAATCAAATAAATACCAGGTCACGGCCGGGATTTTGAAAGGCCAGACTTTTTATCTTCAACTCCACACACTCCGTTCAGGAATACTAAGGCTTTTCGCTCTTTTAACTTTTACACTACCCGTGTTCAGTATCTAGCTATTTCGAGTTTTCGTCGTAGCTGGTACTTTAAATTCTCGACAACGTTCTCCAACCAGCTTGGTTCATCGCACAATCCGCACAGAGGAAAGAAGAAGTCGGAGCCTACGCCTCGATACGTATAATTCCTCCCGTACCCATTCAAACCAGGAATTACTTCTTTAAATTTGTGCTGATTTGCCTCATCGAAATCTGTTCTTGACCATGTCTCCGATCAACAACCTCGCAAACTCTGCTGACGCCGCAGCGCCAGCAACAGCCTCGGGCTCCACGGCGTTCAAGGTCGACTCGCCCAGCGTGCGCTACACCGATAGCAGCATTGAGTCGGACTACGTGTACGACTCGACGGTAGTGAGCCGTGATGCGGCCAGCGGCAAGTACAGTGCCAAGCCGACGCAGGTGCACTACAAGTTCCGCACCAAGACCAACGTGGGCCGCGTGGGCCTGATGATGGTTGGCTGGGGCGGCAACAACGGATCGACTGTTACCGCGTCAATCCTGGCCAACAAGAAGGGCATCTCGTGGGAGACCCGCAAGGGCACGCAGGAACCCAACTACTTTGGATCGCTGATGATGGCGTCGACTGTCAAGCTGGGCGTCGACGAGCAGCTCAAGGATGTGTACGTGCCGTTCAACGAGGTTGTGCCGATGGCGCACCCGAACGACATTGTTATTGGCGGCTGGGACATCAACTCGAAGAACATTGGTGACGCCATGCGCCGCGCTCAGGTGCTGCCCGTGGACCTGCAGCGCCGTGTGTACGACGAGCTGGCCGAGCTCAAGCCGCTGCCGTCGGTGTACTACCCCGACTTTATTGCAGCGAACCAGGAGGAGCGTGCCGACAACCTGATTGGCGGTACCAAGCAGGAGCAGCTGGACCACCTGCGCAAGGACATCCGTGACTTTAAGCAGGCCAACGGGCTGGACCGTGTGATTGTCATGTGGACTGCCAACACCGAGCGCTACGCTGATGTAGCGGTGGGCTTGAACGACACTGCCGATAACCTGCTGCAGTCGATTGCCAACGGACACTCTGAGGTGTCGCCTTCGACCCTGTTTGCGGTAGCCTCGATTCTCGAGGGCGCGCCGTTCATCAACGGATCGCCGCAGAACACGCTGGTGCCGGGCGTCATTGAGCTGGCCGAGCGCGAGCACACCTTTGTTGGTGGCGACGACTTCAAGTCGGGACAGACCAAGATCAAGTCTGTGCTGGCCGAGTTCCTGGTCAACGCAGGTATCAAGCCTCTGGCGATCACGTCGTACAACCATCTGGGTAACAACGACGGATGCAACCTGTCCGCACCAGCTCAGTTCCGCTCCAAGGAGATCTCCAAGAGCAGCGTTGTCGACGATATGGTTGGTGCCAACCACTTGCTGTACAAGAAGGGCGAGCACCCCGATCACACCATTGTCATCAAGTATGTGCCCTCGGTCGGCGACTCAAAGCGTGCCATGGACGAGTACGTCAGCGAGATCTTTATGGGTGGACTCAACACCATCTCGCTGTACAACACGTGCGAGGACTCGCTGCTGGCCAGTCCGCTGATCATCGATCTGTTTATGATGACTGAGCTGATGACCCGTGTGACGTACCGCCAGGGCGACGATGCCGAGTGGCTGCCGTTCCACTCGGTGCTGTCCATCCTCTCGTACATGCTCAAGGCCCCAGTTGTCGCACCCAACACTCCTGTGGTCAATGCGCTGGCCAAGCAGCGCATGGCCATGGAGAACATTCTCCGTGCATTTGTCGGCCTCCCGCCAAACAACGAGATGATGCTGGAGCACAAGGCTTTCCACTAACCGAGTATTTTTTCTATTTTTGTCATTGACTTTGTTCTAGCAAATCTATTGAAGAAATCTAGCTTACTTGCGGTTAGGATTGAATCGTTCGATCAGAAACTCGCTGATCTGGAATTCAGTCAGATCGGGCACTGTAGCTTCTTCGTTTTCATGTATTCCGCCAGCATTCTTGGCAGTTGGCCGATCGACGTAGCAGACTATAAGCGCCTTGCGTACCTGTGAGCATACTCTCGATAATGCAAACATATACTGCCACGATTCGTCCACCGCTCCCCTGGTATCCTGTCGCCGCACAATGACCGAGTACTGCGCATGCGAGTTGGATGGTCCGCCCTTGCTGTATAACAGAAAATCGGCGCCAAACTTTATTCCGCTCTTGACGGTCCATCCCCGTGTGCGGTAGTAAAAATACGCCGCGTATTTGAGTGCAAACTCGTCAGCCTGTTTACTACTCACCGCCAGAAGCTGCCAGAGTTCTGTGTGCGAGTATATGTGGTGGTCAGAGTCTCGGACTTTTAGGCACTCGAGCGTGTTCAAAAAGAGCGCCTCAAACGGCGATAATTGCATTGGCTCCATGCTGGGCGCATCGGTGGTGGCAATGTTTAAATCCCGCATAGTCTCCAGATGCAGAACATCGGGTGCTTTTCCATTGACAGGGTCTCGACGCGCTTCTCGGCGTTTAGCTGTTATATCTTCAATAAACCGTTGTCCATTTCCTGCTTGATCACACATTGCCCGTTGGTACCGGCCCAGCCAAGTAGGATCAGACCGCGACATTATTCCTTTGCCAAACGATCCATTTTGCCACAACAGCTCCCAGTTTTTGCTCACCCATATATAACAGTCAACTGGCTGCCCTGACGCTTCGTCTCTTATTATGTTAATTGTTGCCTCGGCATGTGCTGGAACCAATGTTGGCCACAAGAGATTTTCTGGAAACACGCGGTACCATGCGCATCGGGTATGATAAAGACCAGATGAACACAGTCGGTATAAATGGCTATGTATCATACGAATCAAGCTCCATTTGCCAATTCTGCTGGCTGTATATTGAATGTATCGTGCAACTGTTGACAGCGGCCAGAACTTTACGCTTTGTAATAACACATGGCTGCATTGGCTAATTATACAACCTACTCGTGGGTACATCGCAGGCTGCGTGCACATTGGCAGCATGCTAATATTCTTTTTGTTGCGGGCCCGGCCACCTTTTGCCATGTTTCAAATCAGTTGATGCTAAATATATTTTTATTAAATAGCTTTACCAAGTTTTACAGTATTAAACACACTTTACAAACCAAAACTATATATGGGTCAATCATTGTGTAGATTAACAATTATTAAAGATGCACTATCAATACAAAAAAGAAACAGCTAGTGTAATGGTTTGCTCAGTCTGGCCATCAGCCCCTCGAGCAAAGCGTTGCCGCCATGTTCCTTAATCTTGGCTAAAATCTGGACTTCCAGTCGCGCCAGGTACATCTTTGTATACTCAAACGACTTTGCATTGTCCATCAACGACACAGCATACTTTTTGACATTCTCGTCGCCAGTCTTTTGCCGCAAAATGCTCATAAGCTGTGCGCCGTCTTCGCCACACATAATAGCATGCACAATAACAAACGAAAACTTGCCTTCAGTCAGGTCTTCACAATACCCTTTGTTGTTCGAGTACTCTGAAGATTGCAGATTCATATAGTCGTCGCGGATCTGGAAATAAGCCCCAATCATGTTGACCAGCTCGGAGAAATCCTGGGTGGTCTTGCTGCATTCTTGCATGAGCTTGACGGCCAGCCGGAACAGACCTCCAGTTTTGTGCGATACCATCTCTAAATACTGATCCTCACTTGGGCATGTCAGCGTATCTCGCCAGTACAGTTCCATTCCCTGGCCACGATGCAAGTTTAGTAGCTCCTCTGTAAATATATCGACCAGCTTGGGGTTTGCCATCCGCAGCACATCTTGCAGTGCGACAAAGTACACGTAGTTTGCCGTATTAATGGTCATGGGTACGCCAAATATTTTGTGCGTGACTGGAATGCCTCGCCGGAGATCAGAGTTGTCCTCAACGTCGTCTATCATCAGGCTGGCCGTGTGCAGCTTGCGCACTACGCCTGCAATTGCCTCTAGCTGCTCGCAGTCTACTTTGAGCCAGTCGTTGAACGCATTGATCATTACCGTACGCACTTCCTTGCCCGGCACTTGGCTGAGATACTCGTAAGGCGCCAATAGTGCCTATATGTTGCAGTCAATTAGGATGCGAATTTAGCTCAACTCCACAAACTATTCGGTCCCTCATTTGTTCAAATTCACCCAGGAACCCTGCAAATGCCCCGTTCCCCGCCCACCAGCCCTTACTGCGCAGTCACCAATCGACTGCTTGCTGCTAGCACTTACCTCTTCCATACTCGACCCCTTCTTTGACTCCATTTGCTTGAATTTAGTATCGAATTGATGTGAAAAGAAAAATAAGCTTCAAATACTCTTAGAAAAGACACAAAAGAGAAAAGCTTGTATGCCAGAAAGGTGACGTGTCAGGAATCTTGGCAGCTTTACACGTGATAAACTTGCATTTCGCATTTAACTGCATAAAACCTAGCTGTCATTTGTATCTACTTCGTCTTCTGAGGACTCGGCAGGCTTGTCGTCAACTATCCGTCTGCGACGGGGCATCGACACCCCTGTGACCACCAGCGTCGACTCGGGAATTTCGCACTCTTTGTTGATGTACAGGTACTGCTCGGGGAATACCTGGGTGCTCTTGGCCCAAAAGTCAAACGTCCGTTCTTTCATCTCGGTGTCAACAATATTGTCGTAGATGAACTTTTGCTTAAACTCGGTAATCTCCTTCACGTATGGCTCAAACGTAATCGGAGAATCAGCCTCAGACTTTTGCGTGTTCGCACGGCGATTGTAGCCATCAAACACAGGGCACTCGAGCAGTAGGCCGAGGCCCGGTGCCTTGGGCACATTGACGCGGGCGCTGCTAAACATTACGTCGATCAGCCGAAGCGGGATGTCAGACCGAGCCATCATAATGATCAGACCGACCATCTTTCTAATTTGGTGGAGCATAAACGACTGGCCCTTGACCTTGAGGCTCAACCACTCGCCTCCTTGAATAATCATCGGGTCTGACACTGTAAACGAATGGATATAGCGTCTCGAGTTGTTGGCAGTACAGCCCTTGGTCACCGTAAAGTTGCGGAAATCGTGCGAGCCCACGTACGCTTGAAACGCATTCCGCACATACTCCAGCAGCTCAGCCGGCGCCCGGAACTCGCGCTTCGCCTTCATATCCTCGTCAGTCGTATCGGGCACACAACGTTCGTCAAACGCTACGTTTTGAGCAATTTGCGCGTACTCTGGGGACGGCGGCATAAACACATATGTCGGGAGCATGTACTCGTAAATCCGCGAGTCGCACATGGTCTTGGAATTGAACGAGCGCACCACCTTGACATAGTCCCACGCACGAATCTGCGCTGGCAAGTGCTGGTTAATCTTTTCAATAATTTTGGAGTCTTCGATGATCATCTTCAGCGACACCACTTGCCCGGCCGCATGTACGCCCTTGTCCGTGCGTGCCGCACGCTGTAGCTGAACTTTGCTCTGGTCAACTGCGTTCTCGGCGGATACAGCACCGGCTGCGCACAGCGCCTTAAACAGCTCGCTCTCGATTGTCACCGCATTGGGGTTCACTTGCATGCCCTGGTAGCCAGTACCACAGAATCCAATCAGCAGAGCTACCTTACGCTTAGGAAGACGCGGTTCGCTGTTTTCAGGCCGCTCGCGAGGATTCTCGTCAACGCGCTCCTGTTTGCGGATCATGACGCGCTTCTTCGCGTGCTCGCGGCGCTCCTTGCTCGTCTGTGCGTGGTTCTTCCGCTTTTTCTCTTCTCCTTCCACCTCTGTAGTAACAGCACCGCTGCTTACTGACACTGTTTCTGCCTGCGTAGCAGTTGTTTCAACAGCAGTGTTATCGACAGCTGCTGCGATAGGCATAATGGGCTGGGTTGCTTCCTCGGGCATAGCTGTTGACGAATAACGAGAAAATATATGACGGGTAGTGTAGTTGTTGCTGAAAATAATAGATCTTGTAATAGCACGTAGTCCAAACATCTACGATCCAGCCAAAATCCAAAAAAGAGAAGCAAAGATCGAAAATGTATAGTGAAAATTTTTCGGCAAATTCAGGTACTTTTTGATATCCTATTGGTTGTAAAATGCAACGATCTATGGGATTAATCAGGAGCTTGTGTGGCGACGTGTACCATGTAGAACGGCGAGTACCGGTTGTTGATTGTGTCCTAACCTGGGTCGCCCATAGCGCTATGTCTAGGTTCTTGCCCACAAACAATATTGGCGCCACCCATGCTGACACGGATGGCCGGATCAACTCACGTTCCAGCAGGTCGGCAAGCTGTTTGTGCAGTTCCTGCAGCTGTTTTTCGCCCACGCGGTAGGGCGCGCGTGCAATCGGCGTTGCTGTATTAGTATCAATGATGTGACGTACTTGGCAATCGGTATTGGCGCTGTAACCCATTTCTGCGAACACACTTTCAAATTCCTTTTGCAGGCCGTCTAACTCTGGCCAGGTCTCCTTTACTTTCTGGTTCTTAGTTGCAGTACGTTTACCCGAAATGGCAAAGCATGCTGCCACTTGGCCTTTGCGCTGCATCCTGTCTAATTGCGCGCGTGAACAAGAGTATTTGGGTGCAGGTCTTGTCGTTGGTAATGTGCGGATGATACCGTCCACTGTCCATGTCCACAGCTGATCCACGTACCCGGTTTGAGCTGCAACACGCGACCACCAGTCAAAGCCCAGTATTACAGCAAATTGCTCGAGTGGGTACACATAACATTTGTGTTTTACCAATTCGCCGTTGCATGAGAAGCGTAAATGTACCAGTCAATTGACTACTTGCTCTTTGCCATCAGCTGTACGCATGCGCATCGCCGGACAAACCTCGGCCGGTAAGTGCAACTTTTCACAAAACCAGGCGCGATGAATGATTTTGAGGCTCCGGAGTCTAGCAGTGCTTGTACCGTTTGGCCTTTTATGACTATCTTGGCGAGTGGGCGTTGTGCAATGTCGTCAGCATGTCTTGCCAACGCGTTACCCAAACAAGCTATGCCATCCTCCTTGGTCACTGCATTGATAAGCATGATAAAAGAAGTGAACTCATGTTTCCACATTATATCGCGCAGTGGGTTCTCCAAACCGCCGATGAACATGTCAATGTGCTCTTCCTCAGGAAAGTCCAAAGCACCACAGATGTCTGTTTCTGCCATGATATAGTCCAACATCGATCCATGCAGAAGCAGTTTCTGGAGCAATTTACGTGCATGTGACATGCCCATAGCTACAGTGAAAGACAGCTCGCAGTATGCCATGAACTGCTCCATTGTGGTCAGCTCATACCAGCTCGCATCCCACCGTGCAGGGGCAGCTCCAGCTGCTGGTTGTAGATGTTTCGCATCGTTTGCGCTTGGCCCATCATATGAGCATGTAGGTTGGCAATTTGGTTTACCTCACTAATGATATTTTTTCAACCAGATTGCCCACCTCCATGCCCACATGGTAGGACAAGCACAGACAATTCACAATCAATACAACTGCCAGCTGAAACTACCCCCAGCAAGGTGCTACCAGTTGTGGTGATGTGTTCTTGAGTTTAGCATCTGCATCCTTAAATACTAAAGTTTAGTTATCATATTTGCAGATCCAAGATTTGCAAATCGACACATTGCTCTATTATAATAACTAACTAGTTCCCTAACTAGCTAAAAAAAACTATTCACCTATCTTGCGCCTTGTTCATTGTCTTGAGCATTCCTGATCTTTCACAGCTTGGTGGCTCAGTGACTCAGTGATGGTTCATAACACCGCATTTGCCTTTTTATTCAAAACAATCCGTCGTAGCTGAACATGGAAACATCTAGTAGTCATGTTATACATACAATTTAATACACAATGACATGCCGAGCTTCAACATATAAATGCATTAATGTGTCTTTCTCCCGTAAGTAATGTTCATGTGCCCTGTTTGCTCAAATAACTGCTATTGGTTCTCACAAACAATGTTGCATTTCATTTTCCTAGTTTTTATTATTAGACATGTCGCTGCCTGCTGAAATATCGTTCGAGACGCTCACGCCCGAAATTGTGGCCAAGACGATTGATCATGCGTTGCTGAGACCGGACATGACCATTGACGAAGTTGTTGCTGGCTGCAAGCTATGTGCAGAGTACCAAACCGCAAGTGTGTGCGTTAAACCATGCGACGTAAAGATTGCTGCCGAGACACTCAAGGGCACGGGTGTCGACGTTGGTACAGTCATTGGATTTCCACATGGCAACTCACCAGCCAATGTCAAGGTGTTTGAGGCACTTCAAGCACTTGAGGATGGCGCGGTGGAGCTTGACATGGTACTGAACATTGGGCATTTAAAGTCGGGCCGCTTGGATAAAGTGCTTGGTGAAATCAGCCAGCTCACTAGCGCCGCAAAGGCCAAGCTGCCAACGTGCTGCGTCAAGGTTATATTTGAATGCTCGCTGCTTACAGACGACGAGAAGATTGCTGCGTGCAAACTTGTCGAAGAAGCAGGCGCAGACTATGTCAAGACGTCAACCGGGTTCAGCACAGGCGGAGCCACTGTTGCCGATCTCAAGCTTATGCGCGCGAACACGAATCCAAGCACGGTTCATGTCAAGGCCTCGGGTGGTATCAGAACCCTCGACTATCTGATTGAGTGTCTTCAAGCAGGCGCTGACCGCATTGGCGCCAGTGCAACAGCAGCAATCATCGACGATATGCGTGCCCGCAAGGCTGCATGCTCGTCTGGCCAACCCACTGAGTCTGCACAGTAAATGGATTGTCCATAGCAGATGACCAAGATCCATCCGAAATCGCAGAATTCTAGAAATCGACTCCCACAACTGCCCTGTGCACAGTCGTGCTTCTGGGTTGATCCAGACCTAACCCTGATTGGGCATTTTCACCTTTTTACTCTGCTGATTAGTTATTCTATATAAAGCAAGCATTCAAATCATATCTCCGCCATGGTCTCGTCAAATCCACGAATTGAGCGTTTTATGACCAACTTGCGCGAAAGCCTGGTCGATGGCAATTACTATGAAGGACATCAGGAGCTGCGCGCAATCGCAATCCGCCTAGTCAAGCAAAAGAAGCACCAACGGGCCATTCAGCTGCTATATTTAGGCGCACTGGAGCTGTGCCAGTACAACCAGTGGGGCAGTGTAGCGGATCTGGCCGCGTTTATGATAAACATCTATGTCGAGGAAAAAGTTCCAGTGACAGACGAGAGCAGAGAACGCATATACGATATCTTTGAGAAGCTGTCTCAAGCGACCGAGTATTATCCGCGCGTGTACCAAGCGGCTATTCAGTGGTCGATTGGTGCCATGGGGAACAAAGTAGGCGACACACAACTTCACCACTTTATCGGGTGCATTCTTCGCAACAAGACGCGGTTCCAAGAGGCAGAGCAGCATTATTTGGTTGGTACACCCGAGAGCCCAGCAGCGCTCGGCAACATGCTGTTTGACTGGGCTGAACGGACCGGCACTGCAGACCATGGGTTGTTTATTGCCCGCGGCGTGCTAAAGTACCTGGCTACAGGGTGGTACGAGGCTGCGTGCCTGTGCTGGAAGGCGTTTATTGCTCGATTTGTACAGAAACATTCTAGCTCTGTTTCCGAGCGCACAGGAGACAGAGCACTGCCGTCGAATATTGGGACAATTTACTATATTACTGGCCACGAGCTGGTGAACTTTGTCCAGCTGCTGTTGCTGACTATCGAGCGCTCTGACGGATCGCCAAGCTCAGACTCTGCGCGGATCTTTGGTCAGTTGCGCAAGCAGTACGAGCCTCGGTTTGGCGTCAACACAGAGGTGGTCCACAGCCTGCTGGATGCTGTGGCCGAAAAGTACTTTGGGGTGGTTATCCAGCGCCAGCAGTCGCTGTTTGACATTGTAAACAACCTCTTTGCCGCACCTTCCCACCCAGCAGTCACCGACGCAAGTGCCGAAGCTATGGACTAGTTAATATGTTTATTTTCTTTCTGTTAAATCTACATGACGGCGTTCAGCCGCAAAAAACTCAAAAGTTGACCTTGTTCTTTAGAGAACTACGTCTGGCCGCAGCTTGAACAAAAACTTTTCTTTGACAACAGCTTCAATGTCGTAGCTGATGCTGCCATCGTCCGCAACCCGTTTCTTTAGCACTGCAAGCGGCTTTTTAAGCTTTACCAGCGACCCTTGTGCCCGGTGGACGCCAATTCGCATTAAAACCTGGCCATTGTCTAGACGTTCGATCTCGGCAAACTTTTGCTGACCGCGAAGCCCGCCAGTGCCGTCAGTCTCCAGGGATCCTTGTGCTTCCAGCAAGCAGAACTCGCGCTGCCGTGCCTTTTTGTATCGAATCTCAATCTGCGACATTGTCTATCAGCTTCTTTTAAACGAGTAAAACTATATTATAGACACACAAAGTAAATAAAACATTGTTTTAAAAATAAATGTAATCCACGAATACATTTGGGACCAAATCAGCCCGTTCGGAAAGAGTTTCGCTGTGCGTTTTTGCCACTTTTGCCACTTTTGCTAATATTTAGGTTGGATCTTGGAGCTTTGTAGTAAATATTTTTTTTAAAGGTTATGATGTCCACGAGGTATAGGCGAATTTTTTTTAGTATAGAATGAACATAAAATTGTTGGCTGAAATTTGATGGGTTCAAATATGCAAATCAGACACAGTTACTGATTTGACGTGTGTAATTATCATGCATTTTGCCTATTATAATGTGATGATATTATTTACAAAGTTTGCAGTAATATGTTCTAGTTTGCTAAACATGGTTTGTTAAAGATAACATCCGATATAACCATGGAGACAGATTATGCATATGGCATAATAATTTTCAATGATTATCTAGTGTCATTACAGCTTGCTTGTACTTTAGTATAAGCCATTGCGCTGTGGACATATGGACAGTAGACGCAAACTGATCAAATTAACCGCGTTCCTGGTTAACCGAGTCGGAGTTTATTCCCGAAGCACGTGACAGATGAGCCACTGAAGTCTGATGAGAGCCGACTCTCTTTCTTCATGTACGCGAGTCTACTTGCCCTCTGCTCTTGGTTTTTCTCGACAATTGCCACTCGCATTCTTCAATACTGCATTTTCTACTTTTAGTTTTCTTTGCTAATTTATTGACTGTGTTTGTTGGATTTGCTAAAGTAACTGGCTGGGCCTACAAGCTTGCTAGACGAATTAGAGGGCACAGAGTACAGCAGCGCTACTTGCACAAGTAAAAACGCGTGGATTATGACCAGCTATGACGTGTACCGCACCCTGGTAGCAAATGAGCTAGCGCGGCATCGGGCTATCATACACATTGATCTAGGTACGCAGCAGCAGACTAGCTTCTTGTCAGCCAACAGCTTTTTTGGTGTGCCATTGTGCTTGAATAACCATGCTAACGTGAGATGTTTTGTATTGTCTATGTTTCTCGTATGTTTGTCTAATGTAGACTGCTTCTATTGTCAAGTCGGTAAGTGCTCCAGCAGTATAAATGCTTTTATGACCCTACGCAATTAATGCAGAGCAGTGCCCGTGCCTGCAAATATCTATTGCAGCTGTTTATTTCATTTAACACGAGCCGTGCTGAATTTGGCTGCTTGTTTGTCGCCTGACAATGAAAGATGTACTTTTATACCGCATGGACGCTAATTTATGCACCTCGGATATCCTGCTTGTCAAACAAAGCCGCTCCGCGTTTCCAACATGTGCTTTGTACTTATAAAAGCATTTTGTTCTTTCGATTAACGGATTGTAGAACAGTTACGGTTGGGAATTGGTCCAGAAGTACCGCTTGCAGTGCAGCAATGGCAAGGACTAGTTGCAGTAAACTACCCGGCGCGCGCATGCGGCGTAAAAAGGTATAGAATTTGCCATTGAAAATGGATACCGTGCACAAACTACAGCCATCTTCAAATGTATTGCTGAGCTTGTGTTTTATGTTTGGTATAGGATGGACACAGTTCGAGAAGCGCGCGAAAAGTGCCCAGAGCTGGTTTTGGTACATGTTGCAACATTTACGGGCAGCAATCCGCCAGCATATCACAAATCGCCGTCGGCCACCACACACAAAGTCAGCTTGGATGAGTACCGCCGAGCCAGCCGCCGAATCATGGATTTTTTTAAGCAGCAGTGCTCGACTATGAGCAAAGCGAGCGTTGATGAGGCATATTTTGATGCGTCGGAGATGTTGCGGCAGAAAATAGCGGACGACTTTGAGCAGGGCATCCTAGAGTTGTCGAGTGGCAGAGATGCGGTGGAGATGGACCAGATGTTGCTGAGCCCAATACCGTATGACAGCGATATTGACATGGCGTTGCCGGTGCCTGTGGTTCGCTGGGTTACGGTTTCGCGCAAGGGAAAGGAGAAGGAGACGGCGGCGATGAGCGCATCGCCAGCTACCGAGTACGGTGTGCTTGTAGGCGATCCACCGCTAGTCAGCTTTGGCTGGGGCGACTTGCTGTTGCAATATGCTGCAACGTTTGCTCAGCAAATACGAGCCACTCTCTTTCAAGAGCTCGGATACCGAGCATCGGCAGGGGTCTCTTACAACCGGTTTCTGGCCAAGATTGGTAGTGGTCTGAACAAGCCTGACCAGCAGACAGTTATTCTGTCCTCTCAAGCCGAATCATTTTTGTACTCGTATCCTGTAACCAACATTCCGTCTCTGGGCGGCAAGCTGGGTGCACTGGTCGAGAACGCGTTTGGCGCCCAGACAGCTGGCGACCTGATGAACCACACAGTTGACCAACTGGCTCTGAAGCTTGGGCCGGAGCAGGCACAGTTCTTGTACAACCGATGTCATGGGATTGACGACAGCCCAGTCGAGGACAGCAAGGAGCCCGGGACGCTGACGTCGGCAAAAAACTTTATGCGGTTTCCAGTGGAAAGCCTGAGCAAGCTTGATCGATGGATATCGATGAACAGCGTGGACCTGTGGACGCGTGTGATTGAGGAGTGGGAGATGCGCAAGCGGTGGCCGCGCTCGCTGACAATATCGTTTACTCCGCGTGGACAGAACCAGCGGTCAAAAACAACAGCATTTCCGCTACGGCTGGCCAAGGGCGCGCAGAATTCGCCCGATGCGCTTGCCGCTGCAGTGCGCATGTGCTTGTCTACAAGTGACACTGAAGCAGATTCTGCAGGCCGAGGCCGACCGCCAAGACACCAGAGCATCCCGATGACTCAGACTAGCGGCATGTTTCCAATGATTGGGTTTAGCCTAACTGCAAAGTCGTTCCAGCGCGAACTCGCCAGCGCATCTATGATGGAGCGGTGGCTTATTAGACCTCGGAACAATGCAGGTAACAATAGCACAGCCACGGATGGGGCTCGTGCTAGTCGTGCAAAGCAGCAAGTTAAAGTGCAGAATGACCCGACGGAGCAAATGGGAGTAGGACTTGATGAAGTGCATATTCATCCGGATTCAGTTGATGACATAGCCAGCAGGATGAGCTCGATTGGCAGTGCGAGCGCGCATGACCTCGATGAAGATGAGTTTATACCAGCACTGCCACCGCAGCGGCTGTCGTCGATGCTGCAGCTGGCCAGCCAGCCTACTACTCAGGTACAGCCCAGTCGCCGTTACGCATCGTATCCGTCATTGCTGCCTCAGAGTTTGCCCAGTCTGTCGCATACTTCTCTGCCTGCACAGGTGTCAAGCCCAGCACAGGTGTCGGGTGGCTACTTGCCAACTGCTCAGAGTTCTAGTGTCAATTCTCCGGCATCGTCGTTGTCATCGTCCTCATTGGCACAAACACCGCCCTTGCTGGCCAACAGCTCTCACTTTGCTGGTGCAGAAAGCCACACATATCCCGGCGCAAACGACGGTATGCCGACAAGCTCGTACTATGGCAATACAATGAACGAATCGCCGTCGTCGTCATCTTCGTCGCCGCCACCACTATTTTTGTCAGACAGCACAGTGCAGCCCGATCTGGTCTGTGGGTCAGAATACGATACTAGCGATTCAGACGCATCGCTGTTGAAAACACCTCCAGAGAGCGATTCAGACGGATATGAGGAAAATGAGGACGAAGAAGCTGGCGAGATTGAAGCGGAATCAGACGAATTGGACGAGCCTGAAAGCGCTGACGAGACAGCTCAGGGTAAAGAGCCTATAAGCGAAGCAGCCAAAACTATCGGGAGCCAGGACAGGATGCAGAGTTTTCCAAATCGCGCCAGCACGAGCGGAGGACGAAGAGGCGATGACACAGGTGGTGATCGACAGACTCAGGGCCGGGCGACAGGGTCGATGTCACGTCCGCGAAACAACGTTTATATCCAGTCAATCACCGATTTGGAAAGCGCAGCGCGGTACGGGGAGGGATACAAACACATTGAAATGGACCAGCATGACGATGGCAGCCTGGTAGTGGCCAGACCTGGCGATGCGAACGCAGCCACCGACGGTTTTGTTCCAGCGCTGATTGCTGCCACGCGACGCAAGCGCGACATTCAAATTGTGCGGTTTCAAAATCCTGTAGATATGCCCGAAGGAGCGATATCAGGCAGCCGGATTAACCAGATTAAAACAAAGAAGCCGCGGAACCATGCGAGCAGCAGTCGTGGTAGCAGTGCAGGCGAGCAGCCAGGTATGCTGGCCAAGGAGGGAGGCAGTGAGCTGCCAATTGCTGAGGATGACGGGGATGATGTCGAGTACGATAGCTCGACAGACGACGAGATCAGCTCAGTGCTGGGCATGGCAGTTAGCGCAATGATGGAGTCGATTAGTGCATCGCAAGCGGTTATGCAGATTCACTGTCCGCAGTGCCCCGAGAACGCGTCACCCATTCCGTCCCGCGAGTGGGAGACGCATCGCGACTGGCACATTGCAAAGCATCTCCAAGAGCGTGAGTTGCGCCATGAGAGCGTGGCGCGTCACATCCAGGGTGCGTTTGCCAATTCTGATGATACGGAAAAGCCGCCATCAAAGCGTACCAAGCGCGAGACTCCGCCGCCTGGGCGCCGGCAGCAGACCATTACTGAAGCTTGGAAATGAGCAAAAAGCCGTGTTCTTGATCCCAATCCTGCAGAACCATAAAACCGTCGAATATCTTTCTCGGGGCAAAAACAACATCTTCATTTTCCCTGTATATTCTATTAACTATTATTACTGCATTCGTTAATATTTTTAAGAGTCTCTTTTTTAACACATGTTTTAACATCCGTTTTGCTCTGGCTTGATCTGGCTTGATTTCGTCTTGGGGAGCCGGCGTGCCACAGGCGAACCATGGTTGATGAACTGGGAGACAAAAGTAATGGCTGAGCTGGTTCTTTGGTCGAGTGTTTTCTTTTCTGCGTCGTTTAAATTGGCAATATTTTATAGTACACTACCATAATAAAAGGGGAAGCAGTCTGACGCTGTTTGGTGTGCTACACTCTAGTAGTATGGTGTAATTGTGATGCATAGCTCTACTCCGCTTGACAACTAAAGATGTCTCTAAATAGTACTTTAAAAATAATGTACATTATAAAGCACACCAATTGATTCCATAGTAATTGTAACGTTATAAGTTATATATAAAAGATCAAACAAGAATAAAAAGTATGTATTTACACATGTACATCTCACAAAAGAGCTGTGCGCAGCAAAGACAAGCACACGCTAGAGCTATGTACGAGAGCTTTGTACCGTTAGAGACTCGCATGAGAGAGCTGTGTACCGCTAGAGCTACAGTTCGTGGAGCTACAGCGTCAAACTGCTATTCCTTACATTATAGATAAAGTACATTAAAAGAAAACACTGAGCTGGAGAACCAGCTCAGCCATTACTTTTGTCTCTTGGTTCACCAAGCCATAGCTCGCCGAGCCACGATCAAGCGGTGATCATAGTCCAAAATAAACTGCCAAAAACGCTCTCTTTATATTTCACATTGTTTCTTTAAATATGAAAGAATTGCCCGACTACTTTGTCCAGGTGCCAGAAGCGCTTGCACTGGTCGAGGAAGGTGTTTATCGCTGCAGCGGCGTTCTGTCCAACGAGCAGATAAAGTATCTCGACACACTGCACTTAAAAACCGTGCTTATATTATCGGTCGAGGGTCCATCGCGGGCATTCTCGCAGTACATGAAGACAAAGGGAATTCGGCGCATTCACCTGGGAATGACACGGTGGCAGCCGAATCTCGGGTGGAAGCCCGTGAGCGAAGAGCTAATTAAAGATGCACTCGAGTGTTTGCTTGACAAGGGCAACCATCCGTTGCTTATTGTCTGCTCGTCAGGCGTGCGTGAAACGGGAACGCTCGTTGGCTGCTTGCGCAAGCTGCAGCACTGGAACTTTAACTCTATTGTCTACGAGGTAAGCCCATTTGCTAACTGAGCTATTGTTACTACGTGTGGCTCTACTGCAAAAGTGCATGCTGATGGCCAAAAGATAATGCACATAATTTGCGTATCATGTTCACATCTCGTGGAATGAAATAATGGAAAACTTCTTTGGTTGGTTTTGGCCACGAGATGCTTGAGAAACAAAAGGTTTGCGCTTTAATCGATGAATATAATCGTTCTGTCTTCCTCATGCTTTTATGATCACAATGCCTCTGTTGTTATATTGAGTAGCAAAACAATTAACCATTCTTTTGCTTTTCTGCTTGGAATATAGTATCGCAGTTTTGCTGGCGGCAAAGGAAAGTACACGCAAGAGCTGTTTATCGAGCTGTTTGACACCGATCTGGTCACATTGCCTTCAACATTGCCCGAGTGGTTTGCTGAAGAGCAACGGATGTGGGAACAGGAACAGCGGCAGCGATTCTCCGAGCTGTATGCAAAGCCGACAGACAACTGGCCGCCTACAGACACGTCACAAAGTTGATTCCAGTTGATATGCTGCGGTTGGACACGGCGACCGCAGCTCCTTTTCGCGAGAGTGCAATTCGCCATATGTGCAGCGAAATGCATGCCGACCAGGATTGACAGCTGGCTACGAGTGTCTATCTGTGCATGCATGGGTTTGAATAATGCAAGCAATGCCTCTTGATACACTAGGCATAGATAGACAGCAGTAGCTCGTGGACCCTGAACCGCTTGTAGGAATTTAAAAGCGTATGTAAATGTATTTTCATTTGTACATGCTGGCGGCTGGGAAATGCCACACCGCATTTGCTCACATGGGCACGACGCCTCAGCTTGCAATGTGTTCCCCGAGTGCAGTAAGCAAATTTTAGTGGAAATTGCGAGCCGACTTTTTGGCCCTCTTTTTTCAAAATTAACGGCAATGCTTATGAGGATGGGAAGGATGCAGTAGTCACCTGGCACAAATTTCTGAAGGCTTCTGAACGCAAATCGTCACCTTCGCCTGCCTGGCCTGACACAGGCACGTGGATGTCAGCATTGGCGTCCAATGTAATAAAATGGCTGCAGGCTCAAGCCCGCCCATCCATATTTTTCTCCCCGAATAACTTTTCAGTTGCTGCTTGTTCTTTTCTAGGGCGCACTACAACCGCATTTGTCTATATAAGCCGTACCAGGGCGGCACGTAAACTTCCCAATCCCCTTTTCTTCTGCAGACTAGTATAGTCGCATATTTGCTTTCCTACCATTTTCAAACTATACAATATTTTCTTTTTCGCCAGCAAGACGCAGGGTAGTTTGAAATATACGTGTATAAGGCAAATACCGACATGGCTATTTCGGCTGCATTTGGACTAGACGCGCGGAGAAACGCAGTACAGGCCAGCACGCGCCGTTCAGCACATTCAGTCAGCAGTGCCGCTGCACGCGCAGGCGAGCGTCTTGAGCCAGCTAACGACTTTGACAACAACACCGTGCCGCAGAGTGACAGTAGTAAGTGCTTGAATTGCTTCTTTTGTATTATCCCACATAAGTTACGGGTGCAAGGACAAAGCCAATGCTTGCGTGTGACGTCATGCGTTGGAGAGCAAGACGTGATGAATTAAAAGCAAGTTGCAGTCTCCACATTGCGGCAAACATGTGAGCAGCGACGCACTCATGTGGCGGACCCGGAGACATCTGGCCGCCATTCTAATGCCTGCGCATGCCGCACAGTCTCTGTCGTTCTTTTTATTTTCAATGCCGCCGTGTCCGGGGAAACCAAAACGGCCCTTTTGCTCACAGTCGCTGGAGAATATTACAAAGAACTGTCCGCAGAAGGCAAGGGCTTGCTATTGCCGAACTAATTCCCAGAAGAAGAGGGAGAACCCTTATTGTAAGCACTGTCAAGGGGTGTTCTCTGTCCACTTGCCTATAAATATAAAGCTTGTGCTGGGCATATTCCTCCTCTCTTTTTCTTGTCTTGCCTTTTCTTCAACCTACCTCTGCATTCTGGCAACCATACTTTTGTTTGCTAATTGTACTACTGTACACTTTTCTGCTCTATCTTAGACCACTTTTCTATGACCAATGTCTCGCTCGGTGACCAGCTTCAGCACAACCTCCCGTCTCCAACCTATGCCAAGGGTGCCGCATTTATGAGTTTCGACAATCCGCTCGTGTCGCGTATTCTCCAAGGCGATGTAGCACTTAAACAAAATACATCTGCCGAGCACACCTCACCGTACTCGAGCAAGCGCGCGCCAGCTCGCTCGCCCACTCCTGGCGGCATCCGTCGAATCATGCGCCGTGCACACACGCCCGAGGGCCTAGTCATGCACTACGAATCGCGCTTGTGCGCGTTCCTGGGCATCGACAACAATGGCAACGCCGATGGCCTGCTGAGCGACGACGAGGACTGGCAGGTCATTGAGACGGACGAGGGCTTATTTTCGCCATTTGGCCGAGACATGGTGTTTGACGAGGGCGACATGGTCATCTTGAGCGAGGCGCTGATGCATGCGCAGCAGTCGGCCAGCCGCAGATCATCAAGCATTACTGCAGGCATTAAAAGCTGTCTTGTTGCTGAGTGGGCCATTCAAGATAGCTTTACCCGCCTGATTGTCCACACCATGTGTCGCTATTATGGACTGGTTTCATATAGCGATACTCTTGATAATGGCAGATGTGTTTTGCACATATGCCATCCTCGCTTCTTCAGTGAAGGCGTAGAGGTGAATGCGCCAAAAGTGGCATTCTACCAGTATCTGTATAACGACTCCAAGTAAAACCCCACACATCTTTGTAAACGCCAGATTTTCATCTTCTGTCCTTACTCTTGCCACATAATCCGGAAAACACACATCGACTGGCTTCATTATTCAGCTATTTTGACACTTTAAACCTGTAAAAACATTAATATCTGGCAAATAAATAAAACTATACAAGAGATTACAAAAAGAGGTTGCAATTATTAGCACTAGGGTGTCCACCAATGCCGCTATTCATATTTCTAGCTAGCCACGGATTAGGCATTGGTGCAGGCATTGGAGGTGCCGAAAAACGACGAGGTACTGCGGTTGGCTCATCTTGTCCAAATCCCAGTCCAAGTTCCGATAGTCCTCCCGCCACCAAACTCGAGTTGGCAGTTATTGAAGTCTGTAACGGCGCCATTGGCATTGACATTAATGAGGCTGCCGAGACAATATCAATAGGCTGCAAGCCTGGTAGCTTGGCATGCGGTGGTGGTAACGGAATTCCGGGAATAAACGAAGGGTGAATGTGCGAGGCACCACTTATAAAATCGCCGTTAGCCAACATCTGCTCGTGAATCTGCATTGCCAGCAGATGAGGCAAATCCAGTGGTGGCATTGGGAACATTGGGTACGGACCATCTAAAAAGTAATGGCGGCAATCTTGCTGTTTGCGGCGGATGTTGCGAGGTTGTGGATACAAATGAAGCCGCGTGTGCCGCCGCAAATTGCTTAAAACCGAGAAGCGCTTGTTGCACCCTGGGAACGTGCACTCATGCGGCTTTTCGCCGGTATGCGTATACATGTGCGTTGTCAGCGACGAGGGCCGCGTAAAGTACTTTAGGCACTGATCGCACTGGTACCTCGATTTCTTGCTAGGTCTATCTGCCTCGCATTCAGTATCGTCAGAGTTGTCGCCCGTGAGCTCTTGAAACCCTCGCTTGCTTGTACAGTCGCTTTGGTCGCTGTCACTATCGGAAACCGAGTTTGATGGAGCGTTTATTCCAAAATCAACAAATGGCAATTGCCAATCCACTTCCAGTGGAAATGCCGCTTTGGTTGGAAAGTGTAGATTGTTGTTGGAAGTGTCGGTTGTGTTCAAATCTTGTGCGAGTACCGGTGACCAGACATTTGTGCTGGGGCTAGTAGATAATGCACTAATAGCCGGCGCTGATGAACATTTGGCTGAACTGTGCGTATCTTTCACATTGTCAAGCAATGGCAAGCCAATACCATACTCGGCTAGGGCATTGAAAGGCTGTTGCTTGTGATCGACCAAACCAGCCATCAACTGAGCAAACAGCTTGTCAACAGATAAAGGTGCTGTCATAATAGAATGTGGGGTTTAAAGCAAATAATAGTCAACAACTGAATGGTGATGGAGAAAAATGAAACCGTTCAGCAAAACACACGTTCGGGTGGTGGGGTGGAGCGACCATTTGTTTAAATACTTCCTAATATTCCAATCTGTGGCGGCGTCCCTTTTGTGTAAAAAAACAAGTGACTACACCGCCGGTGCCAAGTCTGTGCACAAGCCGCGACGTAAATAGCTTCTATATTGTTGATGTCATTTGTTTGTAGGAAAGCAGGTCTGCTGTGCTTAATGTTAGAGCACTGACTAGCAAGGATACATTGTTTATTCGTCAGCACAGACAAAATCAGTGACTAGTGCTGATATTTTTACTAGCCACACATCACGCAATAGACGCAAAAGATAGAGGTAGTCAGATTAGCTATGCTATTTATTTACAAGTTTCAGAAAATAGATTGGAAATCATGCTAGCGTGACAGCTCGCTAAGGGTGTTTAACGGCTTTGGCTTGAATTCTAGCGAATTCCACCGGCAAAAGAAAAACATTGCACAGCATACAGCCGGGCTAGCGATGCAGCGGGGGTGATGACCACCGCAAAGGCCGCCACAAAGTCGTGGCGCCAAGCACAGACTACTGACATCCTTCAGCACAATCGATTCAGCAATCACACATTCCGTTGCTGATTTCTGGGCCGCTATTTCCAGCCTTGGTCAAGAAGTTCCCAAGCTGTTTTAATGAATAGGCGCTAGAGGGATGCCAAATATTGGCCAAGCTATTTTTTCGGAACAAGCAGGCTTGGCACGCGCTCAAAACATATTGTTTTTTTGCTATTGTTCCTGGCCGCTACATAATCTCAAGAACTGTTAGCATTTTCAGCTTGCGTAAGCTAGCTGTCAACGATGCAGGTCTATAAAATATATTTAAACATGCTATTTCTGTAAAGTTTGCGTGTCTAGTTAATTTTAGCCAGCCAGACACAATTATGATTGCAATATCAAGAAATTATTGACCACGCCAAGACCACTAGTGTTAAAACGTTATATTTAGCACAATTAAAAGCAAAAAGCCTTTAGTTGTTTGGAAAAAGTACACCAAAGGGCACTGTCGGCGTGCTGGAACAGGAAGTCGTTGGTGTAAAGGGAGGGCTCATCATTGCAAGATCGGGAGTACAGTGTTGTACTACTGGCTCCGAGTAGCGTCTAAAAGGGAAAGACGCATCAGCCGGCAGCTCAAGCCCAGAAAAGTTTGGAGGAAGAAAACTGGGGTAGTTAGTCGTTGGCGGCACTGGATACGAAACCGAATACGGCTCGCCGGCATTGTAGTGGCGGTACGTATGGTTCTTGCGACGCCCACGCGGCTGCGGGTCTTGATGAAGCCGCATATGACGCCTTAGGTTGCTTACCACTGAAAACCGCTTGCTGCATCCCAGAAACGTGCACTCATGCGGTTTCTCGCCCGTATGAGTGAAGCGGTGAGTTGCCAGCGATGATGGCCGCGTAAAGAATTTGCTACACTCTTCGCATTGGTAGCGTGTCTTTTTGGAAGCCTTGCTAGCAGCCGGCTTTGGTTTCTCTGAGCTCGCGTCCGATGTCTCTAATTTGCGCTTCTTGAGAGACTTGGCTGGTGCTGAGGCAATCGGAGTGACTGGAGCAGAAATATCTGCCGCATCGTGCTCGCTCTTGATTTCAGAGATTGCTTGTAGAGGAGGAGAGCACACACCCGTGCTTACAAAAGGCAAGGAAAGACCAATTATAGGCTGGAATGGCGGTCCAGAGAATATGTTCTCCCATCCGTTCATGTTGGTAAAACACGGGCTTGGAATAGGCATTAGCTGCTGAAGCTGCGCTGTAGTTATCATTGGCTGCCAGTAGTTTGAGCCGACCGGAACTGTGCCTATAACTGGCAGAGATGCGCGGCGGGCCGCGTCAATAAAGTTTTCGGGATTGTTCGTAAAGTCCATGGTGATGTCTACACCTCAATAACGCAAAAGAACATTGTTTAGTTGTGTGCAACTCATGCGTGGTTGGGGCTAAATAAGACACTTTACTGTCACTTTGGAACGGCTGAAATAAGCCTTAAGTTGTTAGCCAAGCCGTCGTTCGGCAGCAGCGGTCTTGGCACGCTGAAAAATTTGTCTTGTGACTGCAGCAGGTTATCATGTCTAACCGATGGGTATCCAGTGTTGAGCAAGCGCGTGCCAAGAGTAAATATACAAACCTTTTTGCTGATGCGATCAACTAATTGCGTCGGAAACCAGTCCAATGTTGTGAAGAATGTCCTAAATGGTTAACAAATATACTTGGTATTAAACCGTCATTTTACAGCGTTTGGAGCAGGTATAGTGAATTATTTTGACAATAATACTTACGTTCAACGCTGCCAGAGGATAAGCACAGCTTTATCGAGGCAAGCAGAATAGAGAAAAGTGCAATGTGTGATAAAGTGACAGTTGCTCAAAAGACCAAGCCCGATGGAATGACTTAAATACAGAGGCTGGCTAGTACAGCAACTTTGTTTGAGGCTTGTAACAAATTTGCTGTCACGCCGACTGCAAGAAAATTGATAAAGGTTTTACAGTGCTGGCAAGGAGTGGTTTGATTGTGCGATTCGGTTCCTTAGCAATGTACGGCGAGTGGGCGTTGGAATGGTGACCAGATGATGCAGAGCAACAATTGACCTCGAGTGAATACAAGTTAGATGCGCTGAATGAAATGGCTAGTGCCAGCGGCAAATAAAATTGGCAGAATAGTGTATGCAAATGGCAAAAACGACCGAGAATGTTTTAGGCACCAGGAGACCAGGGTCGAACAAAGCTATATTTTTGCACCAGAGAAGGAGTGAGAAAAGTTGGTTTTGCAGAACGCCAGAGGGCCGGTTACCATGTTTTGTTATTTATACGGTTGCTAGCCGATGGCAGCACCAAAGTGAGAGGGGGCGCTTGCAGTCGCGCTCTGAAAGTGCATGGGTGCCAGCGCAAGCTGAAATTCATCAAAACAACGCAATGTGGGCGGTGTTGAAAAATGAGGGGGTGACAACCAACCCCCATGCAAGCCCTGGTTATGTGAGCCAAACTGGCAGCGCAACCCCCTGGTTCCCTTTTTGGCTGGCGCAGTGCCTGCAGATACGGCGTTCGTTGTGTTCCGGCAGCAGCTGGGTCGCTGAGCTAATTATGGTGCCTGCGCTGCGGGTCCACACAAACGAGCCCCTTTTTTTAACAATTGCAATGTGACCAATCCATTTGTATTTTCCCTTCTTTTGTGCCGGTAGTTCAACTTGTTTTCCTCTGATTCCGTGCCAACTTCTTGAACCAGGTCATCACGCAAGGTTTGGCAGATGCCTGTATTTTTTACGTGTGTCAACTGCTGGTGATATTATTGTTTTGTAACATGGCTGGTGCAAAACGCAGAGCGATCCGGCTGCTTATCAAAGCAGCAAAGGGACTTGATGGCGCAGCACTGTGTATTTGGCGCCACTCGTACCCAGCAATTCAGCCAGCTACTCAGCCAGTAAGACGCTTATGCACATGCGTATCTTGCAACACAACACACCGCAGGGCATACAATTCGCAACCCACTGGCCCGCCATCTCTCCAAAATCTTCATTAATTGCAAAAGCACCATATTCAACAGACATATTTTGAACAAAACACACCTGTTGCTGCTGACAATAAAGTTGAACAACGTAAATTGGCCACCCAAAACATACCTCGTATGTTTAATAGACTTTGTGTCCTTTTACCACCAACTTTTTATTCACAAAGATCGCAGTTGTTTTATTTGAAAAAGGCTGGCAAACAGCAATTGTGGATATTTAGGATACCGTTATGCCCGACCGATTCTGATATTTTTGCATTCTGCGTCTGTCGATGCAAGCAAGCTGCTCAGGTCGGGCTTCCCCAACGGTTAGGAAATCGGGGATACAGAATGACTATGAAACACCAAAAGTGGGATATCACGGCACACTGTAATTAGACTATGGCCCCATTTGCGCTTGCACAAAGAGAAGCCCCCTTGCCGTTTCAGGCTATATTGGATTTTATGCATAGAAACAAGGCTGTTCCAGCAATGCTGTATCCCACGGAAAAAACCTTGTGCTGACATTTGCTTTGGAAACGCACACATTTCCCAAGCCATATGTTTATATGCGTTAATTGCTTTATAAGCATGCATCCTGTGCTGGCACTAGCCGAGCGCAATTGTTCGCTAGTGCACTGGTGCGTGTCCCCATATGCAGATGCCGCCGAGTTCTGTTGCGATGTTTGATTTTCCGCAATCAAAACAAACCACGCCTCGAAACTTCCATGTGTGGAGCTTGTTCCTGAAAATATAGTAGCAAAAACCTTGAAGGCCAGCGTTTATTACATGCAATTTTCACAACATCCACCCTTCATTTGCAGCTATTGATTTATTTCAAAACAAGTTTATACCGAGAATAAATGTTGCAAGTTGTTTCAATGCTAATATTCTTTATCGTGTAGCAATGGCTGCTATCTAGCTTGTGTTTTAAAATTCACTGAGGTTGCTACCGAGCAGTGTAAGCTGTCCCCAAATCTAGATATTCTGCACCCACGGGCATGTGAATTGTCTATATGCAAGTACACTCGAGTAACCCCCAGAAAGCGGCGCTTAAATATGGTATTGTCAAAAAAAAGTATATATTGGCTGCAGAGACGGCATGAGTGGGAGGCTAGAAGCCGCTCAAGGTTTTCTGCGCAGGTCCGTTGATGCAAGAGATGACGACAAAATGCACCTTGCATTCGGGTGCTCTCTTGTACCGACATTTGTTGCGCACTGGCCGAAAAATTGAAAGCGGAGAGAATACACCTGCCTGATTTTTGCGACTGACTTGGAGACCAGTCATACTAAAGTGTTTTTTATACTCAAACATCAGCTCACTTGTGGTCGCGCAGCAGGTGTCACTAGCAAATATGGCGCACACAGCTACATGTTTCTGCGCATATCCATCTCGTGGTGGTTGAACTGCACTGAATTTAGGGTTATGACGTAGTCGGCGGCTATCTGCTAAAAAATACACTGTGAGTTGGCTTTTTGCGGCTTATAATTTTACTCTAAAGATAATGGTTTGTTGGCACTTGAGAGATACCGCTAGTACAATTGCTGCTTTTTGTTCAGCACAGCAATTCCTTGAGTATGTGAGCAGCCACTGGTGCTTAATTATTCTGGCTTGTGCTTGATAATGCTTGGTTGAATCAATAACAAGCGCAAGAAACTCTGTTCCAAAATGGTTAAATGAATACGGCCTGCATGCATCCGCACCATTCATTCGTGGATATTACGCTGCTTTGTTCCCTGGTTCTTTTTGGAACTGCAAAACATCAACACAAACTTGTGTAGAAATTCAACGTTTTAAATTTTGTGCAGTCCATGCGGCTTGGAGCTCGGCTTGAGCCATGTTGAAATACAATGGACAGAACAGAGCAACACATGGCAGCATATTGGCGTGGGTTTTTAGTGAATGACTGAGAAAAAGCTGGCATTCTCGAGTTCGGGGTTGCCCTTTTCGGCAAACGGAAATGTGTTCTCAAATACGCATGCCAATGTGTTACCAAACTTTGCAGTGTCTTTTGGCATACACCACCTAATGCAGAAGTAGAATATCTGAATTTAACGCTGAGATGACAAAATCTACAAACCGATGTCGGTAAACAGTGGTCTGGTGCTCTTGCGGTCAAAAGACAAGTCTACTGTTTTCTGTTGTTGTGGTGTTACAAAAAACAGTGGTGTTCTAATGGTTAAAGCCGAGAAAAGGCAAGACTTGGTTGTCTTTCATGTTCACTTTTTTGTACTGAACACAGCAAGCAGGACAAGTGTATGCCATTGTGTCAAGTAGTTCGGGTAATACCGGCAGCTAATTAGTGGTGGGAATCCACCGAGCCATTGCTTTTCAGACTTTTTCAACTGCGTGTATCAGCAGACACGGGGCACAAGCTTGCTTCCAGTCAACGCAGCATGAAAGAGCCAATGTGTGTCGCAAAGGAGACTGCAAATTCGACAAAGAAAATTCAATGTGGTGGATAGCTGCGGGCTCTTAGAAAGGCGATAAGTCTGGTGATAGGAAAGCGCGGACAACGGCGCAGTATCAGAAAACGACAAAACGACACATCATCGCCTGCCCCTTGAAAGGATTTCTTTTGCAATTTGTTTTCGCACGAAATCGACACTTTGTAGCAATGAACACACTCCCACACATTCTTTGTAAGAACCCTTGACTGGCACACCCTGGATATATAAACCCTACTTTCCTGCTGCCGTTTTCTTATGGGCTTATTGTTTTATCATTTTCTTCTAAACATGATACTAGCCGAATTGTAAGCTAATTGATAGTGGCTGCAACTTGCCCGCCGCATATTCCAATTGTGAAATACTTGTCTAAATTCTTGCTTGTGTTTGCGGTGTAGAAACTACAACTATCTCCATAATGTGGCATCTGCATTTGCCGGCGTAATGTTTCTTGCAAGGTTGAGTTATCCGTGGACGTGGGTTGGAATTGGAGTATTTGTAAGTACAGAGCTGCAATACATGCAATTACGCTGTCAGTACGCTTGTTTTATGTGTATACTAACATATTACATATTACTGTTCGCAAACAATGTAGTCATCACTAATGCCAATTATATTCATGTCTTTGGTATCGGCCAACACCCAGCCCTGCACAGCAATAGACATGATATCTCTTCTATCTGAACTTGTTTTGATTGCCGCTTCATTTACCGGCAAAACATATAATTGGCTCTTTGCATCAACATACACTATTAAGAGCGTACTTTTGGCTGGCGTATTTATAACAGGCGAATTCCAAGTAAACAACAGTGCCAGATTCTTTGCCCATGTTGTAATATCCTGTGCAGCTATTGAGCCGCATACTTGGCAAAGGTTTATTACAAATACACAAGAGTATATACAGATTAGCAAACAAGCTGTTGAAAGACTCTTTAACCGCAACATTTTAAGCAATTCAACCAACAGCATAGACCATGAGTATGCAGAAATGCTTTCTCGGTTTCATCTTGACCCTACAAAGTCGTATTTTTTGCTACAGGCTGTAATACGCATGTCTTGGATATACCTGTCGCCAATAACAATTACAAGTATTGTGCTAAAACTAGTAGTATACTACAGAAAGCTGCTGCTTATTCAAATACTTGGCACATTTGCTTCTGGAAGCAATAGCAATACATCAAGCTTTTGGCCATTAACGCTTGTATGGGTAATATCATATGCTGCTAATGTTGCTCTAGATTATACAGAAGCAAAGCGAAAACGCTTAGTTGATAAAATAAGAAACGTTATTCGGACAAAGGTAACAGAAATGTATCTTTCCAAGAACTGCAGCTATGACGAGTTTAAATTTTCTATTAAACGGTGCAATAGTCTAATCAACTTATTCTCATATTACCTAACGGTGACCCTTGATCTGACTCTTGAAGCTATTATACAGCTGTTTGGCCTGGGTATAATTATATCAACCGTTGGCTGGACTTCAGCACTTTCTATTGGACTGGCTATATTGATAGTAGGAGTATCGATTAAAGCAGACACATGGCTTGAGCTGAAGAGAAAAGCACTAAACAATAACAGAAAACATATATTTCAGGAAAAAGCAAGTACAATGTTTCAAAACATGCGCACAATCAAGCAGTACGCTTGGGAATCCAAGCTTTTGAGCACCATTAAACACAGATATGAAAATCCTAAATTGGCGTGGTATGAACGAGCGCTACATGAGACACTTCAGCGTATAAGACTATGCACTTCGGAAATAGTTGCTATTATTGCCTTAACCTTGCACATGCAGAATGGCGCAAGAGTTGCTTATATTGATTTGACCAAGCTTTTATATGAAATTGGCGAGTTGACGAGTTTTGCACGATCATTAAAGTATGTGTCAAACTATGTAAATTCATTTCGTGATATTGATAGTGAGCTGCTAAAGATTTTCGAGTGTCACAAGCTCAATTATATATCCCGAATGCCAGCCGTTAAGCCAACAGAAAACTCTATTGATATTGATAATTGTCTATTTAGCTGGGGTGAAGACAAGTTTCAGTTACAGCCACTAAACTTAACTGTTAAACATGGCGAATTTGTCACGGTTATTGGCAAGGTTGGCAGTGGAAAGTCGTCGCTATTATCTGCTATTTGTGGTGAGATGCCTTTGGCTAGTGGAAGCGGTTGTGTTTATGGGACTATTGGATATGTAAGCCAAAAGCCATGGATTATGAATGCGACACTTCGTGAAAATGTACTCTTTGGAAACATCTATAATGAAGAGCGCTACAATCAAGTTATTAAGGCATGTGCTTTGACTGAAGATCTCAGGCAGCTTCCAGCCCAAGACCAAACAGAAATTGGATCAAAGGGTGTGAACCTCTCTGGTGGACAAAAGGTGCGACTTGCACTAGCAAGAGCCATTTATAGCAATGCTGACATTTACATTCTTGACGATATTCTTTCTGCAGTGGATGCACAGGTTGAGCGGCAAATAATTGAATATGTACTTGCAGGAAATGGAATTCTCAGTGGAAAAACACGAATTCTAGTTACACATGCTGACCATGTCATTCCCCTAAGTTGTCAAACACTGTGTCTCGAGAATGGCTACATCACAGTAAGCCAAAGAGAATGTGCTGAGTTTAGCAAAGTAGCAATTGATAACAGTGTTACAGTTGACAATTTAAATGCCAACACGACTGATAGCGAGAAAACGAGTAAATTCAATATTTCACCAGAGCTCAATGTTTCACAGTTTGACAAAGCAATGTTCTGGAAATTTATTGTACTCAGTGGATTTACAGTAGTTGCTATATCTCTAATTGTGGAGTTTTCTCAGGCACATATATCATTTAGTGCTGGAGCCAACCAAAGAGAGTTTTTCAAGAACAACAAATCATATATTACGTCACAGGCATTGCAAAGATACCTAGTGCTTGATATGCTTATCAAGCTTGCTACCAGTGAGCTCTTATACCTTGGCTATGAATTCCAAGCCATGGTATGGGGAATACGGGTTATGAAAAAGATGAGGGCCGAGTTTACTAATCGGTTAGCATATACATCTCTCTCTGTCTTTGAAAGGCTTTCGACGCACACCATTTCAGATATTTATGAAAATGAGTTAAGTATGATGCCAATTAATCTTCCAATATTCATGTGCATGTATGTTAAACAAATATTTGACTCGATATACAGTTTGTACGGCCTCTTTAAGATGAATTCATATATGCTTATAATTGTTGTTCCATTTGCGTATATAGTGCTCAGATTTAACAAACTGCACCAAATTGCACTAGAACAGCAGCATCACAAAGAGAAAACTCAGCCAATAAATATTAATGAATATATCGGCGAGCTTATTGATGGACAGGAAGTTGTGCGTATTCACGACAAGAACAACACCTTTATAAAGCAGTTGCATAAAGTATACACTCAACATATGACATTGAAATCAATGACTCCGCTTATTATTGATATTGACGGAGCAATAACCAAGACTGTGTATGGGTTGGTAGAGCTGTGCACAATTTTATACGCGAGATGGATATTTGCAAACTCGAGTATTTCGCCAAGCCCCAGTGACATTAAGGCGTGGATTGACCTGTGCAGCAGTGGCGTTTCTGAACTAAGTGCTGTTTTGGAAGGCTTTAGGGACAATATGAAAATGCTACCAATGCTTGCAAAGTATTTTGTCTATACTGAACAGCTAGAGCAAGAGGCACCACACGTAGTTAATAATGTGGATATCCCAGAGAGCTGGCCAGAAAATGGCATAATTGAATTCAACGACTATAGTCTACGCTACCATGACAGTCTTGACACAGTTCTAAACAGTGTGGTATTTAGCACATGTAAGCATGAGAAGATTGGCATTGTTGGACGAACAGGCGCTGGAAAAAGCTCGCTAACTTTTGCATTGCTTCGGCTAATTGAGCCTTCCGGGGGCTCAATAACTATTGATGGCTTGGATATTAGCACCATTGGGTTGCATGATTTAAGATCACGAATTAGCGTTGTTCCCCAAGATCCAATGCTACTCGAAGGCACAATCCGAGACAACCTTGATCCAGCGCACGAATACACAGACAATGAAATCTGGGAGGCAATTAGCAAGGCACATATTTCTGATATGCTTGTCACGTCAAATGAAAAGCAACCGCATAGCAAGAAAGATATTGAGGATGCAACTCTTGAATATAAGTCCGGCATTGGTTTAAATACTTGGGTTGAATCCAATGGCAGAAACTTTAGTGTTGGACAGCGCCAGCTTATTAGTCTATGTCGGGCGTTATTGTGGAAAAGAAGCATCTTGATTTTAGATGAAGCCACTGCCAATATTGACTCAAAGACTGACGAGACGATGCAAGAAATCATCCGCAGGGAATTTAAGCACTGCACTGTGCTCACTATTGCGCATCGTCTAAACACGGTTATGGATAGCGACCGGATTTTAGTAATGGAGCAAGGCAAGGTTGCCGAGTTTGACACACCAGCCAATCTGCTTGCACGAAAGAGTCGCTTTGCACAGCTGGTG
This sequence comes from Coemansia sp. RSA 475, assembly GCA_027577635.1. Lineage (NCBI taxonomy): Eukaryota > Fungi > Kickxellomycota > Kickxellomycetes > Kickxellales > Kickxellaceae > Coemansia > Coemansia sp. RSA 475. The sequence goes on along the minus strand of JANBRL010000002.1, from coordinate 188,504 downwards.
GAGAGCATGCAGTTTAATACGAAAACATTACAATAATACTTTATATTAGCGACCATTACATATACATTTTATATTTTTATTTATACACTCCGCGTTAACAATAAACCATTGTGGATTTATCAACCAGAAGTAATGCAATCAACCAGCTGCGCCACAAGTCATGTGTACACATGTGCATTGTTTGTTGAGCTGCTGGATTTTTATTTTCGGTACTGCATTACGTTTGTTTGAATTTGCATAATATATTTTGTATTGAATTGTGCAGTTTTACTTGTGTTTTCGAATTGCAGCTGTCACGGTGGCTAATGTCTTCGGCCGTACGCAAACGTGTCAATACAGGGCATTCGGTTCGGCTGCCTACTTCCGATGCAGCTGAATCGCTAGCCAATTCGCGACCATCATCGCCAGGGTCGGCACCGAGCACATTGGCCGAGAGCTTGCGGTCATACTGGGAGTCACGAAGAGGCCCACGGCGGACACCAGCAGATCTCCTACGCAATATTCGTCGTTTAGGGACGCGGGCGCCAACACGAGCATCCTATGCAGGCAGCAAACCGCCATTTCTGAAGACATCGGCTGTAGTCAATGCATCGGTTCTACGACTAGTAACATTGATAGTCCGGGACTTTGTACAGGAGTGGTATGAAAAGATTACTGATGACAAAGAATTTACAACGCAAGTAGCGGGGCAGCTCAGCCAGGTGACGAACGAGATTGAAAAGCGGTGCCGTAAAGTGGACTGGGCGCGGTTTCTGCTATTCGAGCTTCCTGATATTGTTCATTTGCACGTCCGGGATGCTCAGCAGTGCTTTGCGCGCCTGGGCACGGTATACGTTGGGCGGGAAACGTCTATAGAGTCCATGTTCCAATCGATGCAGCCTCATGTCGCGTTAACTCAGGCGGCAGATTCGGAACTGCTGTATCTGCGACATTTGTCCCACGAGCTTTTACGGGTATTTATGCCACCCGAAGCCCAGAGCGATGAAGTGGTTCACCATTTGCTTCGAGAGATTCTTGCATGTGCAGTGCTGCGTAATGTTGTTGATGCGCTGGCAGATCCTAGCACACTCAATGAAGGTATTATTCAGGCAGTTGGCAAGCACTCGAAGAAGGAGTATTTTTCCAAAGCGGATATGTCGCGCTATATCACACAGCCAATGCGAATTGACGATGACAATGGCGGCGAGACTGGGTCTGGAGACACAAATACATTGCCATTATCAGACCAGCATGGAACCAGCGCTGGCATAACTGTAGAGACAATGCTGCGAGAAGCTCAGACAATGTCTATTTCTGGACAGCCGGGTTCTGGAGCCAATGTGGCACCACCGCACGATAAGCGTGGCCTGATGAATGACCAGGTAGCTGAGAATATTCCCGCATTGGATAGAGCAACAAACACAGATCGTCGGCCAAGCAACGCAGCTCAAAATCCTACTGATAGCACTGCGGCGCGACGAATGTCAACCATGTCTGAAAGCGCTGGTATTGACATAAGAGATGGAAACAACACTACAGCCAGCAGCGGTGTTACGGAACGTCTTAGCAGTCAGCTGAGCTTTGCATCTCGGTGGCTGATTAGCGATCTGTTCTCACAGGCACGGTGGCGCGGCTGGAAGAACAACACGTTTCGGGGTCTGGTCTATCTTCACCTGATTATCACGCAGGCGTTTAGCCGGATATTCACTGTGTTTTCAGAGTATACGTTTTCGCTGAACCAGCTGTGGTATCCTGAAGCGGGGCACGAGTCTAGCTACCGAGGAGCTATAGAGCCGATTCTTGGACTTGTAAACGCAATATTGCTGCTAGACCGCTACAACGAGTGGGTGTGGGTGCAGTTTATCTTTTACATATTCCCGCTAATCAACGCGCTGGCCGGTGTCGCTATTGACCGCACACTGGTAAAGGTGGTTCGGTTTTTGATCAGTGAGCATCAGATTGCCATGTATTTGGAGATTCTGGCCAACAACCTGTGGAAGCCCGAAAACGGCGGGAAATTTAGGTCTGGAAACCGCCCCTACAAAACGCTGGAGCAGCAAAAGATGCTTAAAGACGACGCAGAGGAATTGGTCGCAGAGCTGCTTCCATATGTGGCCACAAAGTTCTTTTACGGGTTGTCAGAGCAAGAGCGGGTGCTGGCAGCACAGCGGATCTTGGAACCCTTTGAAAATCGCCAGCTAAACAAGCATCTTGTGTACAATGTCATTGACGCTATTGTTGGCAAAATCGCGCCAGAGCTCAAAGAGCCCAAAGAACCCAAACATCAGCAGCCGCAAGAACCACAACAACCAGCGCAACAAGTGCAGTAGCTTTTGTATTGCCAAGGTGTGAAGAGCACAACAGAGCATGGTCGGGGTCTAGACAGGTTCATTCTCCGGATTGAAAATTTACTGCTTCAATAAATTAATGCACTGGTTTGTTTTCATTTGCCAAAGAAAAAATGCCATTGGTCGCTGGTTGCGCGTAAATAATAAACCTGGCAGGGATTTCGTTTGCATATGTTTTAAGACTATTGCGGAAATAGAAACAGGGCGGATCGGTTATTGAATTAATTGCCTTTGAGCCATTTGTTGAATTGGTGAGCTTGGCCAAAGCGGCGATCGACTTTTTGCCCAATGTTGTTGGGAGAATAATGCACAAGCAGGTACATGTTTTTCCAATATAGTGTAGCCATGCACTTTATATAATGTGCGCATAGAATAAATATAGAGTAGAGTGCACTATGCAAGGGAAGATTCAAAGAGGGGAGGTCGGATGGCAACAATAAACAATTAGAGATCAGCACAGGTTTTTTCACATTCTCAGCTCAACGGGTTCTTTATTATGGCGAGTACAAGTAATCGTGGGAGAGACATGACGTGACAACCCGAGCCGCACAACTGGCATTAATAAACCACATGTCTGCAATAAAGTAAAATGATGTCTCTGAGCAGTGCGAACGCGTATTTGCTCAGTGAGAGTAAATAACAATAAACAGGCAAACATATACCCGGGTCATTGGTAGTGCACTGACAGAGGTCAATGTGCGCGGTGTAAAGAAAAAGCGCTGAGAAGGATGATATCTGCCTATCCACATTTAATTTGTCTTCTGCAAGAATACTTGACTGTCATTGATTCGCACTCTTGTTTGGCCCAGAAGAAAATGACGAGTGTGGCATTTGTCGATTCACCGTGCGTATGTCTCCCCCAAAACAAATCATGTGGTCCATAAATGCATGGGTGTTTATGGATGGGGCAAGATGATAGCAGCAAAAAATCCAGAGATTGAGAATAGTAAACCAGCATCTTCCGCGTAGGCAATTTGCTGCAAAGTGGCGAATAGTCAGCCGACCCACCTTGCGTTTATTCGAGCCGGCGTGCTTTGAATGACAGCGACATGCATGCATGCTTTTGGCCGAATCAATGTATATTGTTCAAACGACCAAGTAAATGGAACGACATGCGATTGAAGTAAAGCGCTCGTTCCGAGCAAAGCAGCTGCCCGTCACATTAGACTGAGAAGATGCGCTTTTAGATATATTGTGCCTGACATTTACGCGCACATGATATGGCCAGAAATTTTAATTGGGCTAGTGAGAGGGATCAGTAAAAGAGGTATTTGGAAAAGAACAGGCAGCTCCTGACATCCAGAGTAAAGTCGAAATTCAGAACAATATATGTCTGGTATATACGTCCCAGCCAGCGTACAAGTAAAAGGGTCACATGTGGCATTCACGTATGTGTCTCAAAATGCATGGCACATGTGAACTTTTTTTCAACTCGGACCACTAAATCCAGAAGTCATACTGCGCACGGCGTGGTGGAGCCGAAAAAGCGATCTGCTAATATAGTACCTGATTTTCTGTGAGAAATAGTGGAAAATCTAATTCATCCTCCGCCAGGGTCCAGCAAGCATATTTTTGCCCCAACAACAGATGGTTGAAACTGGGCCCTTGCGTTTAATGTTCAGCAAACGTCACTGTGTGGGAATATCATCAAAACACCTTCCCCAACCGCAAAAAGCAGTCAAATGGCAGCGCGATCCCCCACGCTGCTGCGCAAAAACCCGGTAAAGTGCGCATACGCAAATAAAGTAGTAGGCAGTTAACGGACACGTTGGATACTACAGTTGATATGTAGAATGGAACCGTGGGTAAATCAATGCAAACCAAAAATCTATTGTATATTTAGAAACAAGAAACAACTAAAAGAGTATTAGACGGAAAATGATTAAAATAGCAATGTCAAAAAGTACATTTCTGGCCACTGTCAGCTGTTTTGGGGACAGCGGCTGGCCACAGAGAAAGAAACGTCAATTAAAGAACAAAAATTAACAGCGCTGTGCGCCAAAGATCGGCCACTCAGGCGCCTAAAAGCTAAGCAGTACAAGAAGAGCGAAAGAAAAGCGCCAGAAAAAACGAACAGACAACAGCGATACTAGTACAAGCGGGCAAAGAGATGGGGCAAAGGGAAAAGAGGAAGTGTGAGCCAGATAAGCCGTCGAATCACAGATCCAGGCCAAAGGATGTCGGCTGCTTGTGAATAGTCAGTGTACACCGCTTGCAGGCGCTGGCGCCGCCGGTGGCTATCTCGGTCTTTGTAGGCACGTAGCTGCAGCCAGCGCAATAGACCTTGCCTTTCTTGTAGCGCAATCCGCAGAGATTGCACAGCGTCATGCGGTCGATCAACCCTGGCCGCCAGCACGGGGTCGAGCTGGCACCACATGACGCGCAGCACCGGCGACCACCCACCGCATTTTGGGGCGCCGGACGTTTGGCAGGCGACTGGCTGTGCCGCCCTGCATCCTTTTCGCGCTTGCGCTTGGCACTTTTCGCTTGCCGCTCTTCGGCTGTCAGCCGCGACGATGTTGATGCGCTGTCGTCAATGTCTACAATCTCGTCGCCATCGTCCTGCTGCTGCTGTTGTCGGATCGTGCTAATTGAATGCCGGCGGTGGAATGTCCGCGCAGACTCTGACTCGGCCTCGTGGCGAGTGCGCAGGCCGGTAGAGCCCGGATTTGGCGATGATGTGCTGGCGACAGATCCTGCAACAGCACGCAGGCCAGTGCGCCGAGATGCGGCGCCTGCACTGCTGTCGTCAATTTCTGCAGTCTTGGCTGTGCGCCTTGGCTTTGCACGGCGGATGGGGTGTTGGACAGGGTGACTCGAGTCGCTCTCGACGCCGCTAGATGTGTTGGCAAGGGCGCCCGACTGATGAACCTGAATCAGCTTGTCGCGCAGGTCGCTGAGCAGCTCGGGGTAGTGTAGCACGTTGCTGGCCGAGCGATGAATAGGCACGCCCGCGGGTGTTGGCCGAAGGATCGGAGTACTGTGAGCAGAGTCGATCTTGGGCAGATCAGCACTCGCAAGCGCCGCAAGCTGTGGCACTGCGTCTGTCGCAGTAAGCGCAGGCGAATCGGAGGCCACAGGCGTAGCGGGTATTGAGGTCAGAGCAGTAGCAGCAGTGGTGGGAGTGAAAGCCGCAGAAAGAGCAGCGTTGCCAGCAGATGCCGCCGAAACCGCGGCAGCAGCAGCAATGACAGCGGCAGCCGATTTGGCGCCAAGTCCTGAGGGCAGGCCAGCTGCCGAGGGCAGAATGGACAGGCCCGGCACCTCTCGTGCGCCAGGATTGATCTTGTCTGGGAAGCGGAACACCACGCCTGGCGATTCGACCATGTCGCGCCGGCACGGTGACCGCTTTGGGATGCCCTTGCGTTTGTTTCTGTGGCGACCAGCCGCATCAGCAGCCCGGTCGTATGTAGTTGCCATCTGGAGAATAAGAGCTGAAATCAAGTATGTCAATGTGCCTATAGAGAAGAACAGAGAGGTCTAGCACTAGAGGCAGGGCGCAGAGGCAGGTTTTCAGGAGACTGGAGCGTCAAGAGCAAAAGTAGAGTAGTTGTATTAAAGAGAGATGATGCAAAAGCAAAAGGACGAAGGCCGGCGTTCTTTATATTCACAAGTCACAAGGAGGCAAGCCGTAGCTTGGCGGTGAGAGAGGGGCTGCCCGGCTGCTTTATACGGTGGACACGCGCTCACCCGCAAAAAGGAAGCCCACCCTTCGACTCCCCCCTCGCACGCAGAACCACGCGAAAGCACCGCCTGGCCCTGGAGTCCCCCGGGGGGGTGCCCGACCCGCCCCTCCATGCGAAAGCACCCCCTTTCGCAGTTGCTGAGCCCGATCAGCCAATGGTGGAGCGACTGCGAAATTCAATCCTGCATTGTCGGCGCAAAAACCGCGTTCCCCTTTCCATCACCGCTTGCAAATGGGCAGATTGCGCGATCGGGTGCTGCGCCAGGCGCCCAGGCGGTACCGCTGCCAAGGCTCCACTGCGCTGTACACATGAATCGAGTCCCAAAAGAGCGTGACTTTTGCCTTTTGCTGGCCCCATTCCTTCTGCGGGTGCGCGGCGCCAGACTGCAGCTGCGCAGGGAAGAATTTGGGACATGGATCAGACACAGGCAGGCACAGATTTCGGCGTGTCTGCAACTCATAGACCTTGAATGCTACTACACGACTGCTTTTGGCGCTGCTGGCCACACAGCGCAAAGCCGAAGCCGGTATGTGTCTTATTTCCGTGGCGTCACGCCATCGTTTACCGCATAGTGCCTTCTTATTTGCTCTGTGCACGGTGTAGTCGGTTGCGTGGATCTCACTGCTCGTGCAATTCTATCGCAATTCCACCTGTGGAAAGTAAACAGACGGGCCATAGTGTAATTTCCAGTGTTTACTATTAACATAGAAAGGATCGTCTACGTTCCGCGTGCATCTTTGTCCGATCCCGTAAAATCAGGCGTATCGGATGTGTTGATCCGCATCGGCATTCCTCCAGACCACAACGAAGCGTATCATCTCTACAGCTTTGCCACTGCATGCTGGATCGAGCACTTGCGTGATCTCGAGGTCTGCACGAGATCCAATTCAAATTACATACAGCTGCGGCCAAGGCTCGTGGCCACATCTCTCACTCGATTTCAGGCATTATGGAAGTTTCCAGCTGCGGGAGTCGCCTGCGCAATGCTGCGCAGCACGAGAAAGGGCGGGGAACGTGCACGTCCGAAGCGCAGCACAATAAAAGTAAAAGGGTGATCATTTGCGTTCAGGTGACCGGCTCCCTATCGCTTTTCCTGAGCCGGTTTGCGGCTGCGGGATGTTGTGTCTGATTTTCTCGGCTGGTAATCAGGAATGTATTCAAAATTGACATGCGTTCCTTACACCGGCCAATTTGCGCACACGCCTGCTCTTTTCTCGTTCATATATGCACGACAAAAGGCCATTGATCAGCGAAATATTGAAAGTCTGTTGCGTCTGATCAGCTCAAACCAGTGAGCTTGGAGGAGACATCTGTATCCGCCCCGATCTGTGTATTTTACAGCGGCAAATTCTGGCTGTGCCAGATTCGGGCCATCTTCGGTTTGCCTTGGCACCGAATAATGACACCAAATAATGGTGCGCACTCGATGAGAAACTTGCGTGGCATAAACCGCTTTCTTTTCAACCGCTTTCTTTTCAACCGCTTTCTTTTCAGCACCAACACATAATCCAAAAACGGGGGAGCAAAAAATCGAGGGGGGAGGCTGATTTCCTGAAACGGGGGGTACGAGGAAAGCCTGCAATTGTTCGGCACCAAACAATAAAACACTTATTTATGAATTTCCCCGTTCTGGCCAACAGAAAGTACAAACAGATGAAATTTACCAACACAGCGGCGGCTCAAAAACATGTATGAATGTTGCTTTGCGCGTAATCCTGCATGCCCGGGCTGCCTTTTTAATAAAGCTCTGCAATGTTTCATTTTCAGATCTGGTTCGTTGGACCATCCTGCAGATCTGCTCAATTGCAGTTTGGTCGGGCTGAGCTGCCGAGCCGGACCGATGGTCTCGCTGGCCTTGTTTTGCGCGTGCTGCAGTTGCGCCTCCTTTCAACCTAATTTGCGCATCGGCTGCTCGTGCCCGGCGTGGCTCTGCCACTCTTGCTGGTGCGATTTCCGAGATACTGGCCGCCGCTATTGCTGGCCAGGGAGCCCAGGGAGCCAAACTAAACTTGCACTCTTTCGCACCCCCGAAACGCTCGGCATTTAAACTCAGCCAGCATGCACGCTAGAACTTTGGTGAAAGTCTAAAAACCGCCGCCTATCTGCTCTGGCTGGAGCATATTTGCACGCCAGCGTTACAAAGCTATTTCTCAGTGTGCTTGCGTATTTGGTGCTTCTTTGCAGCCAAATAAACGCTGTCCCCTCTTTTTTCTTTTTCCCTGCAAACCTTGAATTTGCTTCTTGCTTTGCTTCCTAATTTGTCCTACTTTGTTTATTGTATGCAGCGAATATAGCGAGTTTCTTCCTTTGCGCGTTTTCTTTCCTGTTTGTTACCGTCCTTTACTACACGCCCAAATATTATTACCGTCTTTGGTGCCGTGCTAGAGTAAACACATAATATTGCGAAACTGAGGCGGGACCCATAGCGCAGCACAACGCGTACTGTCTGCACTCTGGCTTTACTCTTCCGCTCAGCCTGTAAACTAACGACAAACCTTGTTCTAACAAGGCAGCTCAGACAAACACAGACAACATGGGCAGTATGTATCGATGCAAAGTGCCACGCATCTATTTTCGGACCGAGGTCATATGCTACCAAAACATACTCATATGTACTCATCACTGATTCTGTACCTGTAGACAAAAAGATTCGGCGCAGACGGCAAAAGAGCCTGTTTTCGATGACGTCGGCCGGCGAATACTCGTTGCTGGACAGCGGCCGCGTCAGCGCCTCTTTTGATCCAATGAACATATCGCGTTCGCTGCGTCCACAGATCGGTGTATCGCATAGCAGTGGCGACCTTGATTCGCGTGAGCCGCCATCGCTAGACCTGCTTGCCGAGATGATAAAGGAGGAGATCCGACAGGCATCGAGTCTCAAACAGGCACTCGAGCGGGTTAACATTGAGACCGAGTCGATATCTCAGCGCGTGTCCAATATCTCAATAGCTGACAATATGGATGCAGACCGTTTGTCGAGTCTGTCGCTGCGCACTGGCTCCAACCCGCTATCTGAGAACGCGTCAAAGCCCAAAAAGCAGGTTCAGTTTATTGTTCCAGATGACGTGCGCTTCCGCTGGCTGGGCATATTTCAGCAGCCGTCAGACTCGGAATTGAGCGACAATGAAACAAACGATGACAACCAAGAGACAACTTTTCGCGGCAGCACCACTGCAGCCACCTTAGCTCCGCCGCATCATGAACCGCAGGTCACACGCCCGACCTCTGCCAACGAACTCGACACTCATGCGCACAAGCCATCGGCTGCGGCTGTTTCTGTAGACAATGCCCGGCAAATGTCAGCCGACTCTGGCGCTGTTTTACCCACAGATGCAGAGCTGAAAAGCTATCTGGAATCACTTGCAGCTAATGACATCGACATGAAGCAGGGCGATGTTACAATTCCCAGCAGCTCGACAGACACTCCGTCAAACACCTCGCTTGAGGCTGTTTATGGCGGATCGAGATCTGACACGCGAGCAATGTCCGTGCTGCAATCAGCCCAGATCAACTCGGCCAGCCAGATTGTGACGCGCAGCGACAAGACCACTGATGAACGCTTACTCCAATCTTGTGCCGGGGCGATATCGACAACAGACGACCATCGATCGGCGACTGACAGCATCAAGCCGTTAGTTAGCAACAGAATTGCAACTATATCAGGCCGATCCAGTCGCCGTTTATCTTCTCCCACGCAGTCATCCGAACCACGTGTCAATGGTAATCATCCAGCAAGCGATCTCGATGGCGCAAATAAGGCAGGTCATCATAATTCTCATTTGAGCAAGACTACTGGTCGATCAGTTAACGGCAGCAGTCCATTTTCGGCTAAACCTCGGGCAAGCGTCAGTAACAGCACGTTTTCTCAACCAGCATTTGCCACAGCGAGGACAGCTGCGCCCAAGCGGTATTCGGCGTTGCAGTTGTTTGCGCCGCCACAAATGCCAGCACCGTCCGCTATTACATCAACTCCGTCATCCAAACCCGATAAAAGCGAAGCTGTGCGCTCAAGATTGCCGTCAGGGCTTCAGCGCAGCGGATCGACGCTGGATGCTGCCATCCAGCCGGCCACAGATGCTAGCTTGTATCTTCGACGGAACTCTTACGATGGATCAAGTATACCAGACCGCCGCGGTGGCCTGGCTTCTCCAGAAACAGATAATGCGACTGAAATCACAAACGGTGACGCAAAGACCGAGTCCCGTCAACCCTTGCCACACGGTCAGCCTCCAGGGTTGTTAAGGCGAGTTACCACCACATCAGCCCACCGCAAACCCACCCCCAGTCACCACTCACGCATGTTTCACGATGAACACAACAGTATTCTGGGTGGCACAAAGGAGTTTTTTAAGCACCGGCTGCGCTCACGCACAAACAGTAGCAGCCTGCATTCAGCAGACGCAGCCGATGACGATGCCACTGCAAAGGAGCACTTGTCAGATATGCATGGAAGCGACGCTAATGGAGTGCAGAAACGACCACGAAGACGTAGCGACGCTGAGGTGAAATCACGCAATGCAGAGTTGCCGCCCCCACCGCCTCCAGCTATTCCCGACCAATTCCAGCAGCGCTATCCGGCTGCAGTCGGCCCCCGCGGGGCTGAAAAGTATATTAAGAGCAGTGTGGCGAAGAAAGACAATATCAAAGCCGACTCATTACAGTTACTGCATCCGCCACGGACGTCTATTGGTGACGGCCAATCGGAGTGGGTAGCCATTTCGCCGCCGCCTTCATCTTCATCGACCCACGAAAGGGATACAAAGACGCCACCGAGCAACCCCTTGTCGCAGAGGCAACGCAGAAGCCACGACGAGACAATTCGATTATCGACTGATCGCGGTGAATATCGAGACTACCGGTCCAAGCATCGGGAAGTTGTAGGCCCCGCAGACTCGACTATTAGACTCACAAAGGACCAGATGGATCTGATACGTCTGCGTCCGCTCAATGGCGACAGTAAAAGTTCTGAGACTCGCCCGCGAAGCCGCCACAACACAAACGAATCATCCAGCCCATCTCCTCCTCCACAGTCGTCACGCAAAATCCCGTCTAGCATTGGTCGCTCGAGCATTGAGCGCCTTGACTCTCCGCGCCCCGACGGCAGCATTGCATCTTCGCTGCTGCCTAAACTGCCTCCACCGCCATCGGCATCTCTCTCACCGCTGTCACCCAAGAGACACGTTCGATCAGACTCAAAGCAGGCATTGCCTGATAGCGACTCGATTGACCATCATATTCGGCGGCTCCGGTCCGATAAAAAGAGCCGCCGGTCGTCGTTTATGTCCACGATTAGCCAGATGCTGGGTAGAAAAGAATGATTTTCGACTTTTGCTTCTTGCCTTTGTTTACTCTTTTCTCTCTCTCAAAAGGTGACTTATAAGCATGCGGATAATGCGATTGCACATCTTACTCGGTACACGTTTCTATAGCTTTCACTACATTATTTCATTTCAAACATTAGATACGCTTATGATTTTTGCCGCACGCTTATAAAAAGTGTAAGCCAAGCTTTAAACAAATCACTTTTATTTAAATGAATCATTGCTCACAAAGCAGGCTTTTGCAATAAAGTCATGGCAAAGGTGCGAGATCTTAAAAGCAGCATTGCGCCGGTTTTATTCACCTTTACCTTTTCGCTATTCTTATCGTATTTTCGCATACTAACAAGCATACCGTTTTAGTAAACATATTTCTATTATATTTATTCGACCAAATGTCCGATACTGAAAACCATACGACGGAGCCAGCAGCTGGTGGGCTGAAAAAGGCAAGTATATACATTTCTACAAACCAGGAAACATCCAATAGCAGTCACTAATCATTAAATATCTTTCACGAAATACACTTCTAGACGGTCAAACGCGATGCACTTGTGGCAATTGAAAAGCAATGGCAAAGTGATTGGGAGCAACGCGGCGTATTTGAAGTTGACATGCCCGAGGACGATAGCGTGGCCCCCGAGGCGTTGCACGACAAGCATCCAAAGTGGATGGGCACCTTTCCATATCCATACATGAACGGCGTGCTTCACCTAGGACATGCGTTTTCGGTTTCCAAGATTGAGTTTGCAGCGGGGTGGGAGCGCTTGCAAGGAAAGCGTACACTGTTCCCATTTGGGTTCCACGTCACTGGAATGCCTATCAAGGCGGCGGCGGACAAGATTGCCCGTGAGCTCGAGATGTTTGGCCCCGAGTTTGCCGTGCCTGAAGAGACAGAGCTCGAGATTCAACCAAGCGAACTTTCGGTGGATACTACGCCCAAGGCGGGCGGAAACTTTCGTGGCAAAAAGAGCAAGGTTGCAGCCAAGACGGGCAACAAAAAGTACCAGTTCCAGATTATGCAAGACCAGGGCATGTCCAATGCTGAGATTGCAAAGTTTGCCGACGCCGAGCACTGGCTACAGTACTACCCGCCAATTGCAATTGACGACTTGAAGGCTATGGGGTGTAAGATCGACTGGCGTCGGACGTTTTTGACCACCGACCACAATCCCTACTACGACTCGTTTGCGCAGTGGCAGTTTAACCGGCTGCGCGATATGGACAAGATCAAGTTTGGCAAGCGGTACACCATTTGGAGCGCCAAGGACGGACAACCGTGCATGGACCATGACCGGCAGTCGGGCGAGGGCGTGGGTGCGCAGGAGTACACGTGCATCAAAATGCAGGTGCTCAATTGGAGTGAGGCAGCCCAGGCTGTTGCTGGATCTATTCCGGAGCTAAAGGGAAAGAAGGTGTTTATGGTGGCAGCGACGCTGAGACCCGAGACCATGTACGGTCAGACCAACTGCTTTGTCGGCACCAAGCTAACATATGGCTTTTTCCAGTCATCGAAGATGGATGAGGTGTATGTGATTACCGAGCGTGCGGCACGTAGCATGGCGTTCCAGGGACTGTCACCAGCCAATGGACAAGTGGTCCAGTTGGGAACCATTAGCGGCCAGGATATTGTTGGCACCAAAGTCAATGCCCCGCTCAGCCATTACACCGATGGCGTGTTTATGCTGCCCATGGACAACGTGCTGGCGACCAAGGGTACTGGCGTGGTTACGTCGGTTCCATCCGATTCGCCGGACGATTTTGCTACGTTGCGCGACCTGAAAAAGAAGGCAGAGTTTTATGGAATCCAGCCCGAGTGGGTCAGCGGATTTGAGCCAGTCCCTGTGATCTCGACTCCTGCATATGGAGAAATGATAGCATCCGCACTGTGCGAGGAGCTAAAGATCAACTCGCAAAAGGACCGCGACCAGCTGGCTGCTGCCAAAGATATTGCGTACAAAGAGGGATTTTATAATGGAATCATGTCAGTTGGCGAGTTCCAGGGCCAGACGGTGCAAGAGGCCAAGCCCCGTGTTCATGAGCAGCTGCTGGCCAGTGGCGACGGCTTTGCTTATGCCGAACCCGAAGGCCTAGTCATGTCCCGCTCAGGCGATGCGTGTGTGGTAGCATTGTGCGACCAGTGGTACTTTGACTATGGCGAGGCGTCGTGGAAGGCACTAGCTGAAGAGTGTCTGGCTGCAATGGACACATATAGCGAAGATACACGTCATCAGTTTGAGCTCACCCTTGACTGGCTCAAACAACGAGCCTGTGCACGTACATATGGGCTTGGATCCAAGGTGCCGTGGGACTCGAACTACCTGATCGAATCACTATCAGACTCGACTATTTACATGTCGTATTACACGGTTGCGCATCTGCTACACCGTTCACTTGATGGTAGCGTCACTGGACCACTGGGAATAATGCCTGCAGATATGGATGACGCAGCATGGGACTATGTGCTTCTGGGTAAAGAACTCCCGGCAGGTCATACCAAGGCTCAAGAACTGGACGTTCTGCGTCGATCGTATTTGTACTGGTATCCGGTAGATATCCGCAGCTCGGGCCGGGATCTGATCCAAAACCACTTGACGTTTTCAATTTACAACCACACGGCAATGTTTCCCAAGAGTGAGTGGCCTCGCAGTGTGCGTGCCAACGGGCATCTTATGCTGAACGGTGAAAAGATGTCTAAATCTACCGGAAATACGCTTAGCCTGCGCGAGTCCTGCGACCGGTATGGTGCCGATGCTATGCGGTTGACACTTGCTGACTCTGGCGACGGTATTGAGGATGCCAACTTTGAGGAGGTAATGGCAAATGCTGCTGTTTTAAACTTGTACACGCTTATGGAATGGATTACCGAAGCGCAAAAGGCACTCCAGCAGCTAGAAATATCGCCAGAACAGGCGGTAAAAGTGGGCGATATTGCGTTGCGCCCAACGTCGTCACCGCTGACAACTGTGGACAAAATCTTTAACGCCGAGATGGACGCGCTAACGATTGCATCTGGTGCAGACTACAAGAAGACCATGTACCGGGATGCACTGAAGAACGGACTATACGAGTTTATCAAGAGCCGTGAATGGTACGTCAATATCACTGCACACACGGGAATGCACCCAGAGCTGCTGCGCAAGTACATTACGCGCCAAGTCATTCAACTCTGCCCGATTACTCCTCACTGGGCTGAGCACATCTGGAAAACGGTAATGAGCAGCCCTGATTCGATTATGGACGCCCGCTGGCCAACTGATCTTCCGTCAGACCCAGATTACGTGACAATTGCTATTGGCGACTACATTCGCAAAGTTGTCAAATCTGCACGCGATACCGAAGCTGCGCTCCAGAGGCGCACCAAGAAGACCGAGCACAGCCACAATTCAAACACGTCCAAGACACTTGACATATTTGTGGCGCAAGAGTTCCCAAAATGGCAGGAAGAAGTAATTGCAGTGCTCAAGACCGGCTATGATTCCGCAAACAAAAAGTTTGACAAAAAGAAGATTCTAGCCGAGCTGAGCACAAGTGGCGCTTTACAAAACAAGAAGGTAATGCCGTTTGCTCAGAAAATGCAGCAGCAGGTCGGGCAATTTAGCGTCAAAGCGCTTCACCGTGCCGTGGAGTTTAGTGAGACTAGTGTTCTCAGTGATATTCAAAACTATCTCAAGAGCACAATGGGATATACGACAGTCAACGTTGTCAATTTGGCCAGCTGTGTCAGTCTCGACCCAAAGCAAGCCAAGGCTGCCGAGTCTGCAGTGCCCGGCAAACCGAGCTTTCTTATTTACAGCCACTAAACGGGTCATTTTGCGACAGTTTCTGCAAATTTATTGACGAATTTAGCTACTACCGAGCAGTAATTGGCAAACAAAATTAAGGCGATGTTTTTCTGCTAGTTACTTTGAACTACACGGCTATTAAAACACCGGGTTTATTAGCTTTTAGCTTTATGCTGTCAATTTTTTATACTTGCATTTTGCGCATTCAGCATAAATAGACTCGCTGAAAATACCCAGCCAACACGTGGGCTCGCTAAAAGTGCAGATATCACCTCATCTTTTTCATTAAGCGTTGATTTTCTACGCAAAATAGACAAACGTGCGCCCTGCATTCCCTGGTGACAGCTTGTCAATGGTGCCAAACAGCACCAAATTTTTGTTCATATACGAGCTATTTTCAACCAACAATGTAGCACATTATATTTACTCACAATAGCAATACCGGCGATGGCCAAATATACATTTTAACGTTAAACAAGCTGTGTATTAAAAATCAAAAAGACACACTTGTCCAGGGTGCAAAATTGAATGAACATTATGAAATACGTTTCAGAAATCAAAAACCGGTTGATGTAATGCAAATCGCCAGGAAAGGATGTTAGAATCCTGCACGTTCAGCCTTTTGCCTTCTTATTTCGGCACAAAGAGCCCACTCAAATTTCTGTTGTCTTGGGCCGGAGAGTTTTGAGAAGTTGCCGGAAGCAAACGCACGTTTCATGATTTTTAGTTGGCGCACTGGGACTTTTGGTTGCCGCAGCCGGGTCCCTAAATATAAATTTTGTAAACATTTTTGCTTGCAAGAATGCGCAATATTTAAATAGTAGAGCCCAGCACATTTACATTTTTTTTATCGGTTCACTATAATTGCATTCATTTTCTTCCATTCGTTTATATAGCATTAAGCATGAAGCTCGTAGTACTTTTGTTAATAGTGGCGTGGGTTCAGGCAGTGGTTGCAGCGGATAGAAAGGCGCGGCTAACGGCGCTGAAGCCAAGCGATATTCCGCCACATGTGATTTCAAGCGGAGTGCTGGACCAAACAGTGGTATTTGGCTATACATACGAGTCAGGAATCGACGCAAGCAGCATCTCGTGGGATTCACTGACTCACCTCGTTCTGGCGTTTTTCCGAGTCGAACCAACCGGCACCGTAACCTCGTCAAGCAACAGCATCCCAGCACTTGTCGCAGCTGCCCACAAAAACAAAGTCAAAGTTCTTGGCTCCATCGGTGGCGACGGCGACGGCTCATTGGCACTTGCTCAAGCTCTAAGCACAAGCGATACTCGCACTAAACTGGCATCATCGCTGTCCAGCATTATAAAAACCTACAATTTGGATGGAATCGACTACGATTTGGAGTTTCCGGGCAGCAAACAAGAGCTGAACAACTTGTACGCAGGGCTAAAAAGTATGCGGGCATCGCTGGATGCAACGTTTGGCAAGAAAGCAAAAGTTCTGACCATGACGCTGTACTCGTCAAAAGGATTGTTCGGACCCAAACTGGCCGCAACCAACGCAGCGCCGTTTTCCGACATTGTGGATTATGGACTGCTCATGTCGTACGACTATTTTGGAAGCTTTTCCGAGACGAGTGCGCCCAATTCTCCGTTTTATGACATTCCCGGGTACCCTGGCTTGTCGTTTACTTCTTCGATCGCCGCATGGCTCAAGAGCGGCTGGGACCCAAAGAAACTGGTCGCTGGACTGCCGTTCTATGGGCGTACGCTTATTGTCAAGACGCCAGGCTCGATAAACACGCAGTTTATGGCCAACAGTGGCAACACACCGCCAAGCGGGCCAGTCAACAAGATTTCGGGAGCATGGACATGGAACGATCTGCGCAACCCCGACGGCGGAGCACTCCAGTCAGCAAATGTGGCTGGAAACGGGTGGCAGCGGTTTTGGGACTCAAGCACCGAGACGCCGTGGCTGTTCCACAACGTGTCGTCAACGTACTTGGGCTACGATGACCCAGAGTCGCTAACAATCAAGGCCAATCACATAATTACACAGGGCCTGGTGGGCGCAATGATATGGATGGTACAGTACGACTATAAGAACGAGCTGCAAGCGGTTGTGCGCAACTACTCGGCGGCTTGCAGCCGTATTTCGAGACTGGCTAGCAAGGAGGAGAAGAGTATGTCTGAAGAAGAGAGTTCAGAGTCTGAGAGTGAAGAATCTGATAGTGAAGAGTCTGATAGTGATTCGGAAGACATCAGTGACAGCGATATACTGGAAGTCAGTAGTGGAACCGATATACTGGACGACATTGATTCCGAGACTAGCAGCGGATGGTCACGCCACCCTCCGTGGCTGTTCCTAGCATTGGGCGTATTGTTGATCTGAGATGTCACTTTCTTTTATCTGCATTTTATATTTTACAATTATTATTTTTGCTATATATGCGGGCTCTGCTGCGACAGGTCCAAACACACGGAATTCGACACCTTTACAGAATGAGCACAAAGTCGCTGATCCTAGACTACGACTTTGCCAGCGGCAAAACATGCGAGCACGAAAGCGACCAAAGCGCTAAAGAGTTCATGCTGCTGGGCGGTTCAGGCGTATACACCGGAATGCGCACAGTCAACAACGGACGCCGTGTGTTTCTCTTTGACGACCATTTACAGCGACTAAGCAACTCGCATCACCAAGTGCTGGGCGGCACACACGCGCCACAATACTGGCGCACACTACTAATGCCTCTGCTCAAGCGCGGGTTGAGCAGCGTTCGCGGCGAAAGCAAGATCACGGTGCTGGTGGGACGGGAGTGTCTGCGTGTGCAGTTTGTTGCGCTGCACGGGCCAAGTAGCGCAAACTGCTGGGTGCGGCTTGTTAGCGGACATCGCGATGACCCTGAGGCGAAGGATCTGAAATGGGTGCACGAGCGGGAGTCTTTGGAACAGTTGATTGTTGCGCCAGTAAACGAAGTGGTGCTGGTGAGCTGGAGCACAAGGCGGTTCTACGAAGGCCTGTCGTCGAACTTTTTTGCCGTGCGGCGAACGGGCGAAGCTAATGGGTTCCGTGGGTATGAGCTGGTTTCGGCGCCGCTGGACAGCGTGTTGCTGGGCACGATTATGAAGCTGGTGCTGGATATCTGCCAGCGCGACGGCATTGCAGTGGTGTATGAGCCGGCGGTGGAGCTGGAGCAGTGGGCGGGGGCGTTTGTTACGTCGACGTCGCGGCTGGTGCTGCCGGTCGAGCGGATCGTCTACGGCGAGAATGAACAGTGCGTCGATGCAGACAACCCGCTGATCATGCATTTGAAGCGTAGCGTTGAGCATTTGACAACCGAGAAATCAGAGCTTATTATAGACGATCAAAACCATTGACAACCCCATCACAAGACGTTAGCGACGATGAGACACCGTCGAAATGAAAAGGCGCATCTTATCTCTGCAAACATATTTTTCTAGCATATTTCGAACGGAGGCATACAGATACTCATTAATCCGCAAAAAATGCTATCAGCAAAGCGGGCCAGCCAGCGGATGTCGACAGCAACCACATTGGACTTTAGCAGCGTAGGGAATGTGGACTTTAGCACCAAATCAATAGTAGTGCGTGCGCGCAACGAGGACGACATGGAAGGCGTGCTGAGCGAGGAAGACATTCCGTCGATCCACCAGCTGCATCTTTCGATGGACAACGGCGGACGGGTTAAGCGCACGATCATCTGCAACACAATGGTAGCGTATGAAATGCAGCAGCAGGCGTCCAAGAGCGACGGACGACAGGTGTTCCAAATCTGCGCGCGCACTGTCGAGGGCAAGGCGGTGTTTCCGCTGAGCGAGTTCACGGCATGCGTGCAGATTGTGGCGACACACATGGCGCAGAACGTGGCAGTTCACGGTGGAGACGAGGAGGCGCGGTTCAGTCGGCTGGGGTTCTGGTCGCCGCGAATCAAGCTGCTGTATGCGCGGGCCCTGACAGCATATACGCAGGCGTGTAACCGTGAGGGTGCGGATCCATCGATGATGGTCGATGAGGTGTTTGTAACAGCACAGGTCAGCGTACGCCCGTTTTCGCTGTCACTGTCGCTGTGTGCATATCCGTTTTCCAGCATGGGCACGTGCCAGGTGCGGGTATGCAAGGGCACACGACCAGAGTCGTTCTTGCACGACTTTCAGCTGTCAAAGGACCCGCGGGGACTGACTCGGCTGATCACGCCGCCAATAGCAGACGTGATTTTGGTGGATCCCGCGACCAAGCGACTGAGCGAAGGACTGGTCTCCAATTTCTTTGCCACGCGGTTCGATGGACGCAGAGACAGCGACCGGACGCGATACACCGACTACACGTTGGTGTGTGCGCCGCTGGAGACGATCCACTGTGGAGCACTGGCAGAGCGTGTGTGGGCCATTTGTCAGCGCGACGGCATACAGGTGACGTTTGGCGGACCCAGTCTGAGCGACGCAGTGGCTGGGCGCTGGAGCGGTGCGTTTATTGTCAACACAGCGTATCACGTGCTGCCGATCGACACCATGCATCTGACAGACCGTAATAGCACGGCAGTCGAGTTTGGCGTGTGTCCACTAGTCGCGCATTTGCAGGAGCAGTTGCTGCTCGAGCGGCATGCGCCAGCACCAGCGTTTCTATGAACATACCAAGTTCTAGGCAGTAGCAAAGCACGAGTCGCGGCATGTGGCCGAGCAGCACCGCCACACCACTGGCAGTTCCCAGCCAGGCTCCATGCGCACAAACGAAAATGAGCCCAGAATCACAGGCTCGCCGCATACTGAGCATGCACATAGTCCGTCCATGTCGCGCAGAGAGTCCAGCATCCGATCCAGCACGACAAAGTCATCAGGACGGCGGCGTACCTCATTGCATGCGTCAATCAGGTGAGTACAAGAGATCGCATCATAGCGTTCAGGACATGACTTTGTTGATTGCTTGAAGTCGGTCGTTTGCTTGGAGGCGCGACCAATGGTGCGGAGGCACAGAGCAACAAGCGGAGGCACACGAACAGGACTGGACCACGGCATATTCGCAGGCACGTGATCCTCAAACGGCAGGGATTGTGCAGGGCCCAGCATGTTTGCCAGATCAAGCGAGCACCGGCTAGCAGCCAGCGTGCCAACCGACGGCGCCCGGACCAGCTCCGCCGGCAGCGCAGTCAACTTGTGGTTGTCCGAAACATCAACGTAGAACAAATGCGGCATCCGTCCCAGCGACGGCGGCAGCTGCTCGAACCGATTTCCAGCCAAAAACAACACACGCAGCCGCTCCAGCAGCGGCCACCACCGATCGTCCGCACACTGCTCATTTAACGCATTATTTTCCAAGTTTAGGATTTCAAGTCCTTTTAGCTCGAACAGCGAGTGCGGCAGTTGCTTGAGTTTGTTCTGTGGCATGCGGAGCTCGACCAGCGCGGTGAGGAACTCGAGGGACGCGCGGGGAATACATAGGCGGGTGATTGACTGGTTGCCAAAGTTCAAGCGATGCGTGGCGAGGATTTCGGTCGTGCGGCCTTTGGCGCGCGTGGATGAAAAGTTGCGCGAGATCTGCCATCCTTGCAGCTGACGGCGCTGGCGTGAGCGCACGGTCGCCGGCCCGTCCAAGTGCGACGACAGTAATGGCGTCTGCGGGGCCATCGCCCAAAGTGTCAGCTGGTGGTCGGGGTACGGCGACCACATTACACGCTGCACTTCGGCTTTCTCCATGCGATTGTCAGCCTGCATTACAAGAAAACAAACTAAGAATAGAGCGGAAGTTAAATTTAGTATATTCGTGAAGGATATTGATAATCATGCATTACAAAGAGGGCGACTATGGGCCCAGGTCACAGAGACTCAGGCCATTGGGCTAACGCAGCTGGGCCAGCTGTTGGCGCATCCATGCGTTCTCCAGCTCCAGGGTCCGCACGTGCATGCGGACGCCCTCGGGCACCCCGTCCATCGGGTCGCGGGCCAACAGCTCGCTCAGCATATCGTTGCGAGCCTCCAACAGCCGCACACTCCGCCTGAGCCGCTCCACATCCGCCGTCGCATCCAGAGTCTCGTCCGACGCGCAGCGGCTCAGACGGTGGTGGGCAGACACCGAGCCCTGGCGGCTGAGTAGAGACCCTGTACGGTGCACCGAGCTCGGCGGACGCGCTGAGCGGCTATCGGGGATGCCAACAACACCGTCCTCGTAAAACACAGCTTTAGGCCGTGCTTGCGCGCCAAACGCAGACAGCCTTTGGCGCCGCATGCCCGCACGCACCGCCTCCGACTCTTGCGTGTCGCTGCACGCCGTCGACCCGCTGTTCTCTGAAAACCGTTTGGCCACATCCACGCTGTTCATATTGTGCACACGCATGCTGTGCATGTTGTCCACGCTGTGCACGTTGTCCACGCCGTGCACGTACATAGGCGTGGGCGGCTCGTCGTCCTCGGCTATGCACGCAAGCCCTGCGTCGGTCGGCTCGCGCGCCGTGGTTGGCCGCTGCATGAGACGGCGCAGCCGGGGCTTGCCTTTGGTTTCGGTCTTTCCGGTGTACGCGCCCAGCGTGCGGCGGATCGACTCGACCGAAATGTCGTTGGGGTTTGTGTGGTCGGCGCGCGGGATGTCGACGCTGTGGCTGTATCCTCGCCGGTACATGTCGACTGATCCACGCGTTAGTTCGTTAGGTGCAGGAGGTCCAGGTCTCCGGTACATGTCGACCGACCCCCGCATTGTTGTTTCGTTAAAGTTTGACTCTTGGATTGCTGCCATCCGCGGGCCAGGACGTCTGCGCACATCAAGCGAACCGCGCATATCAGTGTAACCGCGCACATCAAGTGAGCCCCGCATGTCAGCGTAACCACGGATATCAGTTGACCCACGGATATCAGTTGAACCGCGCACATCAAGCGAACCGCGCATGTCGAACGAGCCCCGCACAGCAGACTCGCTCATCGTCGTAGGCATTGGCGGCGGCGGCGCAGCTCTCCTTGGCTGCATGAGCAAACCGTTAGCCCTTGTCGTCGCGTCATCAGTCCCATTCGCAGCAATGAGCTTGAGCCGTTCAATTCCCGCCTGCTGCACCTGCTCATACGTTGCGGCCGCACTCGCCGCAGCCGGGCCCACACATGCACTGGCCCGCCGTGCATCTGCCGACATTGTGTGTGACCGCATAAACACTCCAGGTGAGTTTGGTGCCGATGCCGCCGAACTGACCCGCTGTGTCATATCCGTCTGTGTAACCTGGCTGGCGTGCATCCGGCTGGCTTGTTTGCGCAGCTTGTTCCACAGTCCTTTGTGTTCTTTGCTGCTCACACTTGCGTTGCTCGACGTTGGCTCGTCGCTGCTCCAGCTCTGCCGAAACACCGATCGATCCGGTGTGTTTGTTGTGTGTCCGACGCCCAGCATCGTTCTATGCAACAGTATATCGGTATAAAAGAAAAAATGCAGTCACTTGCTTGTACGCACGAAAATGTAAAAAAGCAGGTGATAAGAGATAATAAAAATAATAAACGCTATTGAGGGAGGAGTCGGTAGAGTTGAAGGAGGGGAGCAAGTGGAGTAACTTGTCTTTGGAACAAGGGAGAGAGCAACAATAAGCGTTTACGATAAATGCCAAATGAGATAAATAATACTAGTGAAACAGAAAGTCCATTTGTTGTTTCTTCTCGACAACACGACCACCCAATTTTTTCTACTTGCATTCCAGCCCGCATGTTTTGAAGCTGCAAATCCTTTCTTGCCTCAAGCATGCTTGAGGATAAACGTCCCGAAGCATGGGCGATCTTTTAGTTTGTCGTTTTATTCGCCACATTTCGGTTCAGGCCTGCGATACAAATGTTGCAGTTGCCTCGTATGGATTATATGGTTGTCGGTCTCGATCGCTAGAGTATGATCGGCTATCGATACCCAAATGTGATCCATAATTTGCCGTTCACTGCTCCTCGAAACGCGATGACGTAAGACGTGGAACTCCATGTTGCCATCGATGCACATGCTGCATGGCCTGACTTGCAATTTGTTCTTTCCAGCAATGCCCGTATTAGCTGTATGTAATGCACATGGTGTGTTAATTCACGCTTGTAAATTTTCTAGACACCACCACTGCGGCTTACAAAGCGAGTATGCATGCTTGCCATGGCGAGTTTGGAATCATTACACCGTTTATGCTGGGCCCATGGTTGCACATCTTATAAACGCGACTTTTGAGGTGGTTGTCCCCAAACTATTCAATTTGATAAATCGGATGGATTATGCTAGTTTCTAGCCAATCACTAATGTTTGACTATAGTTTTGTTGGAGCAACGTGGGCATGTGTCTCATAAAAGGGCAGGCCACCCATGAGGTTGAAAAAATCTTTTCCTTTTTTCTTGTTTAAAAACCCCTCTTTCCCATCAATTGTTTTTCCTATTACATTTGATTCTGCCTTTTTGCTCCCCCTTTTGCCGACGGGCGCCCCTTGCACATTTGTGCACAAGCAGTTGATCTAGGGCTCTTTAGAACCCAGGCCTTCTCCCTCGCTTAGAACAGTATGTGGTTGACTGATTATATTACTGGCTACATGTGCAGCTTTGCTTGTTATATTCTATTACAGGAAGTTGGCAAACTTTGAGTATATCTGACAATATTGGGCTTCTTTTCTTTTATGCTGTCTCCCCCTTCCACAGCATGTCATTCTTAAATGTGGTAAACATTGACTTTGTGGCATAACGGACTACCCAGTGCACTGGGGAGAAAAGAAAGACATTGTAGAAGAAAGTGAACCCAAGTTTGTTAAAGACAACTGAACTGTTCTTGTTAATTTTGTGAAGTAGAATGAAACGAGCAAATGCATATATGGCCTGTAATGTAATTAACATTAGTTACAGAGTGCTTGCGTATAAACGTTCCTGGGGCCTCCATTGGCGAAAAAGGGTGCAATAATGCAGTAACCGCAGAACAGGGAAAGCATTTGGCAAAGGAAAGTGGAACTTAAACCAAAATTTACCTGCTTGAAGGTGGCGAAATGACACTTAAACTACTAACCTAAATAGTATACAAAAGGCGCACGGGCGAGCATGGACCCATGTGTATGACATTGAAATTACGACCAGTCAAGCTGCGCGTGCAGAACCAGTGAGACGCCATAGTAAATGTACGTCACTAGCGAATATTCATTAATTAATCGATCACGAGACCAGTGCATTTTCAGTCTTTCCTGGCTGCGCACTCTACTCTTTTTCAGACACTTTGTATTTATTCTGTATTTTATACTCTACCCTTGCTATTTTCCAAATCACACCTTTTTATTTCTACATTATTAAAGCCTTAAACACATGGGTCGACCTGAAACTGACCTAGTCGATATGCCGCAGCGCACACCCGGTCGGCGCATATGGACAGTGTGCAAAGTGGTTATAGTTGGCACGCTACTCGTAAGCATGGCATACATGGTCGGGCAACCCATTCAAATGGTTCCGTGGCCCCACGGCCCTACCACATATACGCCCGTGCTGAGCCTGCGTTCAGTGTACTCGCAGTCGACACCGCAGCCGCCATCGTCTTTGGTTGCGCTGTCGGTGCAGGGCACACATGCCGGCCGTATGGCGCTGCGGGCGTGGTACGACGACCAGGCGGCGATGGCACGGCCGCACGGATACTCGTTTCCGTTCCGCATGAGGCGGTGGACAAACAGTGCACGTGAGCGGCAGGGGATAGCTAGTGTGGATAGTCAGCTGACTGTACAGCACGTGCTGGCGCTTACAACTAATGCGGTGGAAGATTCGAAGCCTATGGTTGCGGAGCCGATGGCTGCGGAGTATGTGGGGGCGCAGAGCACGGGGCTTGAGAGTGTGGCGGCGAGCGGGACTAGCCGGATGTTGCACAAGTTGCGGGCAGAGTACTTGAGTAGCGAGCATGGGCGGCGGTACAGTTACTGGTCGGCCACACCGACACGAGCGGGTAACGCAGCGCAGTCGAATAACACATCGCAGTCGAATAACACATTGCAACCAAACAACACATCGCAACCAAACAACGCAACACATGCGCTGGGCGCAGAGGGCAAGTGGATGTACTATGTGGACGATGGACTGCTGGTGCCAAACGTCACAGACAAAGCTACACTTGTGCACATTGCGCGTATGGTGGCCAACGCATACCAGCCCACCGACTCAGAGACGTGGGAGAATCTGGGCGACCGGTGGGACGCACACGACTCGTTCGGCTGGGCGGAGGACGGAATCCGCGGGCATGTGTTTGCCGACGCAGACAACACGACCGTGGTGGTGGCGATCAAAGGCACGTCATCGACGTTCTTTCTGGGCGGCGGGTCAGAAACGTCCGCTCGCGACAAGTTCAACGACAACCGGCTGTTCTCGTGCTGCTGCGCATACGTGGACTTTACGTGGGCGACAGTGTGCGACTGCCACATGTCAGGGTCCAAATGCAACGCAACGTGTCTTCAAGATGCGATGAACGACGAGACGTCCGACAACTACTTTTTTGCCGCGGCGCAGATTTTTATGGATGTGGTGACGCAGTACCCGCGAGCAAACATTGTGTTTGCCGGGCATTCGCTGGGCGGAGCAGTGGCCGGGCTACTGGGCATTACGTTTGGGCTGCCGGCGGTTGGCATTGAGGCGCCTGGCGACCGCATGGCATCCAAGCGGCTGCATCTGCCGGTGCCGCCGGCCGGGGCAGCAGGGCGAGTGCCGCTGTTTCATGTGGGACATACGGCAGATCCAGTGTATATGGGCGTGTGTTCGGGACGCACGTCGACGTGCTACTACGCGGGGTATGCGATGGAGTCGCGGTGCCACAACGGACAGCAGCTGGTGTTTGACACGGTGGCGCAGCGGGGGTGGCGTGTCGATATGCGCCACCACCGGATCAACGAGGTGATATATTTGGCCCTTGAGCCCTGGGGCATCACCGACCCTGAAGAGCGCATGCCGACGCTGGAGCCCGAGGACAAGGACTGCGTGGACTGCGGGCTGTGGAAGTTTGTGTACGAGGACTCTCCGCAATAAACATGTTATAAAGGACTGCGGGCTGTGGAAGTTTGTGTACAAGAACTCCAATAACCAGTTATAGATCTGTGGGATATAGAAAATGATTAATCTGCTGGGAATAAACATGTGAACCACTCGTGTTTCTCTTTTCACTCTACCTTTTTTCTAAATATTTATTTGTTTGCATTACAATGAGAGCCCCCAAGTTGCCGCCAAAGAGCGACTTTGCCGTCGACACGCTTCCATTTGCCGACTCTTCCACCTTTGCATCTCTCGAGCAATACGCCGGACAACTGCCGATGAGCGATGAGGCATCGATGTTTTTCTGGGTGATCACCAACACGACCAACACGTTCAACCACGACAAACTCCTCGTGTGGCTGAACGGCGGGCCCGGGTGCTCGAGCCTGGACGGCGTGTTTATGGAAAACGGACCGTTCAAGTTCTCCGGAGCCAACCAGCTTGTTCCCCGAGCGTTCAGTTTTTCAGAGCAGTTTGACGTTCTGTATATTGACCAGCCGTTCGGCACGGGGTTTAGCACATCAAATACTACGAGTTTTGAGCATACGTTTGTCGGTGGTACGCAGACGCTGCTTGAGTTTCTCCAGCGGTTCTATGAGGTGTTTCCAGACTTGAGGAAACGGCAGTTGTTTTTGGCCGGCGAGTCGGAAGCCGGGACGTATATTCCGTATTTGGCAAACGCTGTGCTCAATATGCCTGAGCCGTTTGATTTGCGCGGGCTGATGATCGGCAATGGGTGGGTGGACCCGTTTCCCATGTACATGTCGTATGCGGAGCTGTTGCGGCGCCGCAACATGTTGACGCCCAATGTACAGTTAAAACTGGAGACCGAAATGGCACGGTGTGCTCGAGAGTTTACCAGAGCTCCGCAGCCCGTGCACACGAGCAAATGCGAATCCGTGGCCGGCGTGTTTCTGGACGACGGAGGACCAGAGCCTGGCATGTGCTACAACCAATACGACCTGCGTCTAACCGACACGCATCCGTCGTGCGGGATGAACTGGCCTCCCGAGGTCGGCGTGTTCACCGAGTACTTGAACCGCAAAGACGTACAACATGCGATAAACGTACGAAAAGCACCAAGCGTGTGGAAAGAGTGCAACAACGCTGTGCACCGGATGCTGAGCAACGACGAGTCGCCGCCGTCTGTTACGTTGTTGCCCAGTATATTGGAGCACGTTCCGGTGCTGTTTTTTGTGGGGACGGAAGACTATTTATGCAACGAGGTGGGCACGGAATGGACTGTGGGCAATTTATCGTGGGCCGGAGACATAGGGTTCTCGTCGTTGCGCAAACGGTCCGTGTGGACCATTGATGGAGAACAAGTGGGGTCGGTGGAGTCGGACCGCGGGCTTACTTTTGCCCGTATCTATAATGCGTCGCATATGGTGGGCGTTGACCGCCCGCGCGAGCTCCTCGATCTTTTTACGTTGTTCACAAACGCATCGGCTTCCAACCTACGCTTTCGCTCGTCGTTCCGGTCGTCTGAAATTACACAGCCGATGCCATTGCAGTCACACGTGTGGATTGGGTTTATTGGTTTAATCGCCACGATTGTTGTACTCGTAGGCGTGGCGGTAGCGTGCAGGGAAAGGCTGTTTGCGTGGTGGGTCAAGCGCCGTGGTTATGGATCGGTGGACCGACCGGATGATGTAAGGGCGTTAAATGATGGGCTGGATGATGCGTTTGTTATGAGCGAGGTTTCGTTCAAGCCTATTATAAGGAAAAGCGTGGATCATGGGTTGTTGCTGGATGAGAGTATGGCATCTAGTCCGGATGACGATATAGAGATTCCACGTCCCCGCTTATAGTTAATTGGTGTTGTGTTTATTAGAATATAAGCAGCTAGTTTGCAGCAACTGGTTCTTTGGCTTCGGTCTCGGTAACCTCAGCCTTGGGAGATTCGGTCTTCGTAACCTCAGCCTTGGGAGATTCGGTTTTCGTAACCTCGGCCTTGGGAGATTCAGTCTTCGTAACCTCGACCTTGGGAGATTCAGTCTCCGTAACCTCGGCCTTGGGAGATTCAGTCGCAACCTCAACTGACTCAACCTCTTCAACCTCAGCCTTTGGCATTTCAGCCTCAATAACCTCAACCTTGGCACTCTCAGTCTCCTCAACCCCCACCTTCGCCTTCTTCGCCGCCTCCAGTCTCTTCGCCTGCGCGGCCTGCGCAATCTTGACCCCCTCTCCAATCGGCATATTAAAAATACTACTCAAAATAATATCATTCTTCACCAACTTGTCATTCTCCTCCGTCCCCTCCGTCGTAGCCCTCTTACGTTCCTCGTCGCTCATCCGGTCCATCATAACCATGCGCACACAATTCGCAGACTCAAAATCCAGCCTCAACATCTCCTCCCTCAACTCTCTTAGTCTCGTGTTGTTGACCATCTCCGATGCCGCATAAAATATACTCCCGCCCCACCCTTTCTGCAGTTTCTCTGCCTCTTGTACGACGCTCATCATTTCAGCGTCGTTTTCGGCCTCGGCCGCTTCAAACTGGTGCGTGAGTTCTTCGGACATTGCGCCGGATTTCACCAAGCTCTGCAACGTTTGTTTGTTCGATTTGATGTCCACCGCACGCATAATGTCTGTCATGGCGCGACGGAATAATGCGGCACGGAGGGTTTCGGGGGGCACGGAGGTGGTTGCTTGGAGGGTCAGGAGTGAATAGTAGATGGAACGCTCGGGATGCGTTGGGTACCAGGCAGAGAGTTTGGTCAGCGCTTGGGACTTGCGTTTGTGGTAGTAGTGCACGAACGTGCCGAATACTATGCCCCAGCCGATGATATACACGAGCAGCATTCCAGTCCCCGACGCCATCTTGAGTTAAGTTGGATGAGAATGAGAAATAAACGAGATGCAAGTGAATCTTTAAGCAAAGCTCATGAGAAGGGGATCCAATCAGCGGTGGCAAGCACATTCGTCTGATCAACACTGATTCCGATCAACCATTTTTTCCTGATCACATACTATTTTTTTCACTTGCCAAAGTTTCTTCCAGCTTGTTTCAAATCATCGTACTCTGTTTCTTGTATATCCTTTAGTTAAAGAACCATGTTGCTCCAGCCGTACGTATCCTCCACCGCATTACAAACAAAGTGACTATATACTAACCCTCACCTCTGTAGAAAGCCAAAGAACGCGCGTTCCAAGCGGTTCCTCACCAACCGCGAAGCCAAAGTCGTCGAAAACCAAAAAACCGCAATCTTTATCCGCGGCAGCACGACGAGCCAAGTAATCCTCGACACGCTCAAAGACTTGCACTCTCTTCGTAAACCCAACGCCATAAACTTTACCAAAAAAAACGAAATCCACCCGTTCGATGATGAAGCAGGCATTGAGTTTTTCGCACGCAAAAACGACGCCTCGTTGTTTGCCGTTGGCATGCACTCGAAAAAGCGTCCTCATAACTTGATATTGGGACGGACGTTTAACCACCAGGTTATGGATATGATCGAGCTGGGGGTTGAGCAGAGCAAGTCGGTTAGCGAGATTAGAGGAAAAGTGTGTGCGGTGGGGATGAAGCCGCTCATGGTGTTTAATGGAGAGCAGTTTAGCCAGGACCAGGATATGATGACGCTAAAGAACATATTGTTGGATTTCTTCCGTGGCGA
This sequence comes from Coemansia sp. RSA 475, assembly GCA_027577635.1. Classification (NCBI taxonomy): domain Eukaryota; kingdom Fungi; phylum Kickxellomycota; class Kickxellomycetes; order Kickxellales; family Kickxellaceae; genus Coemansia; species Coemansia sp. RSA 475. The sequence goes on along the minus strand of JANBRL010000002.1, from coordinate 158,830 downwards.
TGTGGCGGATAAAGTGTCCCTCAAGGGCCTCGAGTATGTGATTACCGTAACCGCCGGTCCGCGCACGCCCTCGGGCGGTCCGGGTCTTGTGTATTTCCGTACATACACAACCACGTTTAAAAAGTCAGGCATGCGGCAGCCCCGTATTGAGCTGGAAGAAATGGGCCCGTCTCTCGACTTGCGCGTGCGTCGGGTGCGGTACGTGTCGGACGATATGTGGAAGCAAGCTATTCGCGTGCCCAAGGAGCTCAAGGTCACAAAGGTCAAGAACATTGGCCGGGACGGGCTGGGCGACAAGTACGGACGTGTGCATATGGGACGCCAAGATGTGTCGAAGATCCAGACCCGTAAGGTGAAGGCGCTGAGAAAGCGGCTCGACAACAAGCCGAGCAAACAGAAGAAGATGGACACGTCCGAGTAGATTTCGTTTAGTTCAGTCTTTATTAAAAGTCTTTATAATTCTGTGGGAAGACATCCCGTGCGGTTCCACTCGACACAGGCTGTGTATTTTATCTGTGTGCCGCCAAATATATCCAACGCGCTTCCAATCGTCAAATCAACACGGCCCTTTGACAGTTTGGTTACTAGTTGCAAGTCACGTATGCTGGACGCTCCGCCCGCATAAGTGACCGGAATGGGCGACCATTCGGCCAACGCCACCACCAAGTCTTCATCAATCCCATTACACAGTCCTTCAACGTCCGCCGCATGCACAAGAAACTCTGAGCACTTTTTGGCCAGTGCCTCCAACACTAGTTTGCTCACTTGCATATCGGTAAGTGTTTGCCATTTGTTCATGGCAACGATCCAGTTCCCGGTTTTGGTCCGCCGGCAGCTCAGGTCCACCACAAGCTTGGCACGCCCCACTAGTTTTTCCATTTGATCCAACCTGTCCATGCTGAACTTGCCGTCGGGAAATAACCAGCTGGTTACGATTACTTTGCTCGCGCCGCAGTCGATCCACTGTTGCGCGTTCGACAAGTTTATCCCGCCGCCTACTTGCAGTGCATCGGGGTACGTGGAAAGGGCTGACATGGCTGACGTGTCGTTATGAGGACCGAGCATTATAACGTGCCCGCCCAAAAGCCCGGATTCTTTGTACATGCGCGCATAATGCTCGGCAGGCTGCGTTGACACAAAGTTGGTTTGCAGCTGTTTTACATCCGTGTCGTGCAACGTGCCGCCGACTATTTGCTTCACTTGCCCGTTGTGCAAGTCAATGCACGGCCGAAACTGCGAGCGCATTTTTAGTAAAACAGTGTATATTCAAAGATCAAAGCTAATAAATATAAAAATGACTCTTATCTCGGTGCCACACTAAAAAGATAGCTCCAAATCAGTCACTAAAAAGTTATGGGCAAACCGCTCAAAAAATATGTCTATTCCAATCTTGAAACACCTAGATAAACACATTTAGCGCCGTTGTAACGACGTCAACGACACTTCGCTCATCGTCATGTGCAAACTGCCAGCCAACCCCCGGTGCTTCAGCTCTTTGATAATCTCCGGATCCTGCAACAAGTTGTGTTTTGTGCCCGACAACAAATTATCATGAATCGCACACAACGCTACCGACGTTTTGGAGTTGTTGATCACGCAGCTAATGTTAATTTCCGACGCGCCCTGGCTGATCATCTCGATATTTACACCGCTCTTGGCCAACGTCTGGAACATCGTGCCCGCAATGCCTACCATATTGCGCATCTGTTTGCCCACCAACGACAAAATAGCCATGTTCTGCAAAATATCCACCGCACCAAGAAGACTCAGTTCCTGGATCGCCGGCTGCAAGTTGCGCTCAATCACAGAGTTGGAGAGTGCCATCGACACGTGTACCTCGGACGTCGAGATCAGGTCAACCGTTATTCCGTACTTGTCCAGGATCGAAAATATACGCGCAAAGAATCCATGCGACACGCTCTTGCGGTTCGAGTGGATGTTTATTACTGTGATGTCGTCTTTGATGGTCACCGCCGTCGGGTGCCGCCGCGACAAATCCAGCATATATCCGTTCTCCAGCAACAGCTCGGGCGTGTTCATCGCCGGCGACGGCTCGCCCGAGCCCACTGCGCTCGCTGGCCGCGACAACAGGTCAGGGAAAATAACTGTGCCTGCTCCATCTGGGTTCTGCACGTTCTTAATACGGATCGGAATGGCCGCCCGGATCACTTGCTCCATGGTAAACGGATGGATCACCTCCGATCCATAGTACGTGAGCTCGGCTGCCTCCTCAGGCGTGATGATCTTGAGCAACCGCGCCGTCGGCACTTTGCGCGGATCAGCAGTGAAAATGCCGTCCACCTCCTTCCACACTTGCAGCTCTTGCGCGCCCACACCGACTGCGATCAGCGCTGCCGTCAAGTCTGTGTACCCACGTCCAATGCTGTACAAAATGCTGCCCGGACACGGCCCAAAGTACCCAGTCACCACCGGCACGCTGCTGCCACATGCATTCACAATGGTTGCAAACCGCTGCGACAAGTAATCGTAGAACGTCTGGTCCAAATGGCTTGCGTCAAAGTGCCGGTCAACCGCCTTTTCCATGTTCACATACGTGGCATCCACGCCCTGGTCCTTCAGCACCGCGGCCACGTACTCACACGCGAGCTTCTCGCCCGTCCCGACAATAACATCTTTGGATTTCGGCGACACTTCGTTGATCACCTCGGCTGCCTCCAAAAACACTTGAAGCCGCCGACACACTTCGGTCAGGCTCTGTGAAAGCTCCCGCTTAATGTCTTCATCTTTAATGTTCATTTCGGTCGCTTCCAAATGGTCGTCCAGAATGTCCCGCACTATCTGCTGGTGGCTGCCCGCTGACTCGCCCAATACTGTGTCTGCTGCTTTGACAAGCCGTGTGGTCGTGCCCTTGGTCTTGACATCGGTGCTGCGTGCTGAACACACGACAATAACCCGATGTGTGTTGAGCAGGTCACTACACGAACAGATCAAAATGCAATTTAGAGTATATACTGCTATTGTTTGTTGCGCCACTTTGACTCGCTAAAAACTTACGGAATGATCTGGCTGCAAATGTTCTGCACAAACTTGCCAACGCTGGTTCCGCCAAACTTTAGCACCAAGATGGGCTTATCAGTGGGATTGGATTTAAGAGTCATGGTTTGGAAAGTATAAAGATCAAGAGCGTCGCAGAGTTGTCGAATTCAAGAACAGCTTTTAGTGTAAAAATAATAAATAGAGCACTGGAATCAATATAAAGAAGAAAGAAAAGAGAAAGCTCCCCGCGAACTTTATTTACCGCTCAGTGAAAAAATGTTTTGTGAGTCAACCAACCATCGATAAAGCAGTCCTACTGGAAGGGCAACGGGTTTTATATTCACTCACAGCGCAAAATAACACGATGGTCGGTGCACTGGCCAATAATATGGCTCGAGCGATTTAAGGAGTCATCCGCAGATCGCCGTTGATAACACGAAACGGACGCTGCGCTCAAAGCTTTGTGCTTGATTGGATAATCAGGGGTAGATTGCTGGTAAAGTACTCGCTCCATCTGGTTACAAGCAGAGTTAAACCATAGCTCGGATGTGATTCTGCTACCTCTCAGTATGGTTATGGTCTGGTCTAATGTACACAAGGATGTTTTAGTTGAATATGGTCATGTACTAACTTTGTTATTATTATATATTTTGTTTATGCAGAAGAATATGAGATGGTTTGTAATCCAACAAGGAGTCTATCGCAAATCAAATATTTTAAAAGTGATCCCGTCAAAGCTCAAACTCCTCTTCCTCTGAATACTAACGTTTAAATACCCTAACCGTCTATAAACCCCATGCTAACAAAATAGACATTTCCCCAAAGCTTCAAGGCCGCGTTTATGAGTAAATTCTGGGGAAAGAGTCCAGCCAATCGATCACGGTATGGATCGCGTCATCCAGCCACCAGTGCTCGCCAATTTATATATCTAAAGATAATGCACGGCTACTCCGCGCTTGCATAAAGCACACGGCGAGCTGACCAGGGACAGTGCCTAGACCGGCATATAAAGCCCACTCATTTCTGCAGTGGTTTTTCTAGCAACTAGTATTTTCCAACCTACACTTTATTATTGTTAAACTGTATAAACACGCAAGTATAGAATAATATGTCGCAGACGTTTCGCGATCCCCAAAGCGGCGGGTCTCTTATAGTTGCATGGCAGGCAAAAGCCCGGTCGATTCTTATAGTTGGCGGCGGCGCAGTCGCAGCCGGTCGCGTATTCAACGCACTCGAAGCCGACGCAAACGTAACAGTAGTTGCGCCCAAGCTATGTCCTGAGCTCGAGTACCGAGCACAAGCGCAGCAAATAACTTGGCGCAACCGCACGTTTGAGGACAGCGATCTTGATGGATCGGATATGGTACTGACGGCTATCAGCGATGGACACGAGTCGCGGCGGATCGCTGACACGTGCAAGCAACGGCGGATTCCGGTCAATGCGGCAGATATCAACGACTTGTGCGATTTTTGGTTCATGTCGACGCACCGCGACCATTCTGTGCAAATAGCCGTCAGCACCAATTCGAAAGCGCCGCGACTGGCCAACCGCATAAGACGGCAGATCGCGTCGTCGTTGCCGCGGGGGACAGGGCAGGCGGTTGAGCAGATCGGACGGCTGCGCAAGCGCATAAGGGAGGCGGATCCGCGACCTGAGAACAGCAAGCGGCGTATGACGTGGTTGACACAGTTGTGCGACTATTGGCCTATTGAGCAGCTGGCCAAGCTGGACTCGGACAACATTGATTCGCTGCTCGATGCGTATGTGCAGGACCACGACCCGCAGAGCGTGCGCATCCACAGTGCTTCAGAGTCGTCAGGAATGCCCAGTCCTGTGCTGCGAAGTCGCACTCTTACTCCAGACACACCAAATACTGGGGAGCCGAACCGCGGTCGACTGATTTTGGTGGGCGCCGGAGTTGGCGACCCTGAACTATTAACCGTTCGCGCTCATCGTGCGCTCAAAGAGGCAGACATCGTGCTTGCCGACAAGCTGATTCCTGAGGCAGTACTGGACATTATCGACTGCGAGATTTATACGGCACGCAAGTTCCCCGGGGCAGCTAGCGAAGCCCAAGACGATCTGTACCGGCGCGGGCTCGAGGAGCTTGCCAAGGGCAAGTGTGTGGTGCGGCTGAAGCAAGGTGATCCGTTTGTGTACGGGCGGGGCGGCGAAGAAGTGCTGTTCTTCCGCAGCCACGGATACGAGTCTGAAATGGTGCCGGGGCTTTCGAGTGCAATCAACGGGCCTGGGCTGTGCGGCATTCCAGTCACTCACCGTGGCGTGGCCGACCAAGTGCTTGTCATATCTGGCGCCAACCGCAACGGTGATCTTCCTGTTGTGCCACAGTTTATGGCCACACGAACGCTTGTTATTCTGATGGCAGTTAAGCGGTTGGAGCAGATTGTTGGTCTGTTGGCTGAGCACGGCTTTCCGGCAGATCTGCCAGTGGCCATTGTTGAGCGTGCTGGATGCTCAGACCAGCGCACTGTGCGCGGATCGCTACATACAATAGTCGATGTCGTTGCCCGCGCTGGCCACAACCCGCCAGGCTTGATTGTAGCTGGATACTCTGTCAATGTGCTCTCAGACGCCGCCATCCAGGACCGGTACCTGGATCCGTCGACTCTGGGCCTGCACTCATCAGAATAACCGTGATTTAATCCAATAATTTCTTCCCCAATCTTTTTCTCTTGTAACGCGTGAGGTTCATTTGCTATTGAACTCCGTTTCCTTTTGCTTTTTTGTTGTTCACTGAATGTAAGCATACTTTTCATTTACGCGTTTAGGCACTACTCTTTTTGAAACCTCGGACTAGCTTTATCAACGCTGTTTACGGCAAAGAAAGAATATAAAACGCGACGTGTTTTTCTGATTGCACTAATCAAACATTCAAACATTTGACTCTTTGTTTATCTATTGCATACTAGGCCTGATACGGACAGTTTTCATAGAGACGCACCGCACAAGCCAATGTCTCCCGACCACTACGACCGGGATACACGCATGCACTCCCGCTCTCGCTCTCGCTCGTTCTCTGGCGGACGCGATCTGCCTGCGCCGGGCGGATACTCGCCGCCGTCGATGGGTGCAGACGCTGTAGCCAGAGACCGGTCGATGCGAGGCTCGCACAGCAGGGAGCGGAGCTACAGCCGTGGACGCAGCGCGAGCTTTAGTCGCAGCCCACGACGCGACCGTAGCTTTAGCCGTAGTTTGTCCCGGAGCCGCAGTTTCAGCCGCAGTCCCAGATACGGACGCAGCATAAGCCCAGGACGCAGCATTAGCCCAAGACGCAGCATCAGTCCGGGACGTAGCATAAGCCCTGGACGCAGCATTAGCCCAAGACGTAGCATTAGCCCAAGACGTAGCATCAGTCCAGGACGCTCGCGGTCGCGCAGCCCACGGCCCCGCAGCCCAGGGCCTCGCAGACACATGCGCCGCAGCATGTCGCGGAGTCGCAGCAGAAGCATCGGCCGCAACAGAAGCACTGGCCGCAACAGAAGCAATGGTCGTGCTCCAGCGCGCAGCCCGAGCCGCCAAGCACACCGCACTCCAATCCGCGATCTTCCGCTTATTGTTGTGCGCGGAGTAGAACGCCCCTGCACCCTCGTCCATTTGCGCGAGATTTTCAGCGAATATGGCGAAGTGGTGAAAGCCGTGTTTGCCGATCGCCTCTCATCCCGCCGTGTCGCGTTCTTGGCATTCAGGGACGCGTCGGCTGTTGAAAAGTCGATCGACTATATGGATGGCGCCGAAATTGGCGAGGTGAAAATAACGGTTGCTCCGGGTACCGAGCAAGACAGAGAGACGGTGAATAAGCTTGTGTTGCAGAAGCAAGAAAGCGACAGAAATAGAAAGAGTCGTAAGGGAAGACGTGGAGGCAGAAATGGCGGCAGAAATGGAGGCGGAGGTGGAGGTGGAGGCGGAGGCGGAGGCGGACGCAGAAACGGCAGGCGTAGGGGCCGTGGAAGGTCGCCGTCGCCCAGAAGATCGGGAGGAAGGGGTCGGTCGCCATCCCCGTACTACCGCAACCAGCGCAGGCCGTACGACAGATACACAGCTGCCCGGTCCAGGTCGCCTGTCCGTTCCAGATCGCCGTACGCCCGTGGCCGCCAGAACAGATCACGGTACCGCTCGCCATCGCCCCGATACAACGACCGCAGACGGTACAGCCGTAGCCGCTCGAACTCGCGTCGCAGAAGATAGCCACTTTTTTTAAATTTTTGTTTCTCATTTATTGTCCTTGATCCGGTTTGATTATTGAAACACAAAACTGTTTTTACATAGTTGAGTTTGACTCCTTTCTTATCTCCACATTTGGTATTTATTACTTTTATTACATTAGCAATGCTGGCCCGCGCAGTTCGACTTTACGCCGTGTGCACAACCACACATGTGCGCCAACACGCCGTCAGCTCTGGTTCGGCGGCCAAAACTATGTTCGCTCGGCAGTTCCACCAAACGAGTGTGTCTCAGTTCATGCCCAACTTTGACCTGAACAACCCGACTGTGCGCGAGATCCAAAAAAGCCCACGGGCGATGGAGGCCATAGCCGATGCAGTGCAGTTGCTACAGTCAAAGGGGTTTGTTGACTCGACCAGCAACGCGGCTCCGCCATCATTCATGAAGATGATGAAGATGATGGCCGACTCCGATGTCATGGAGAAGTTTAAGAGAGTACAAGATGTCATGCAAGAAGAGGGCATTAAATTCTCTGCGTCAGATATTGGTTCATTCATGGGCGCTGCTAAATTTATGAATGACTTTGGTAAAGACAACCGGGACGATATCAGCATGAAGCAAGAGACAAACGAGGTGAGCGAGAAGAAGGGTTTGCTTGGACGTATCTCCGACTCGTTCAAGTCAAAGCCATAAACGCTTTTTCACAGAAAAACCATAAATTAGTGATTCCAACGAGCAGTCCACATAAAGTCAAACCATTACAAATTATTTTGGTAACATCTGTTTTTAATATTCTGTACATGGATTACCGCGACAAGGACGGGTACTTTCAAGACGATGTGCTGCAGGTGCTCGGTCGCTCGGCGCTGACCGAGTCGTGTTCCAGTGGAACAATGCTGGGCGAGCCGACATACGGCAGTTTGCGGAGCGGCAATTTTGCAGATGCTGAAACCTCGTCGTCTTCGAGCAGCTCGACCACATCGACCACATCATCAACAGACACAGCGCGTGAGCTGGACTCTGAGTGGGAGGACGCCAAGAAGTTGTTGCATACGGCGTTTATTGGTACAATGTTGCCTCTTATGTTCCGGTATATTGGACGGCGAATTACTATTGTGGCGTGGACGCGGTTTTTGCAAAGTTATTTCAAGTAAATGGATACCATAGTACTTTATAAACTACAGTGGTTAGAAAGTGTCGGGGTTATCAGCACTAGATGCCCGCAACCTTTACTCGCTATAAAGTAAGCGTCTTTTAGCGCTACCATACTCGCCACCTGGCAGCATAATTTAACCCCTCCTGGATTTCCCCAGCTCAATCAATAGCGTGGGACAGTGGTCAGTCCTCTCACGATATTTCTCACACACAGAAATGGTTTAGCGTGCTTTGATCTAATAATAAATCATCGGTAGCTTGAAACCATTGATGTTTCATTGGATGGTTTGTGCCGGACTACTCTAAACGCCCCAATCTCAAATGTACAAAGGGGGAGGCCATCAGTATAAAACGTAATTCTACAATGTGAGTCACTCTAGAAGGGGCCAGACACGTACTAAAAAGTTTTCAGCAAAGATGATGACGCACTTGAAGCACAGGCCGACTTCTTGGCAAAGTTAAAAGCGAGCTAGCAGTCACTGAACGCGCTTTTTGGCTCTGCACTTGAAATATTATATTATTCGTGGATCGGATTCCTCACACTTTTTTCCTTATCGGCTGGAAGGCTTTTTCTATTCCCCTTTGTTTTCTATATTGCAAACTAACAAAGCGAACGATGGTACTCAATCCGATTATGACGCCAGCGCCGTCTGTGGCGAACCTGGCAGATTTGAACGAGCGGCTAGCGCGGTGGCAAGAGCGGCTACTCAGTTCGACAGAGCTGCAGCTGCCCACGGACTATCCGCGCCCGATCCCGCTCAAGGTTGTCGAGGCAGTTGAGACATTTGAGCTCAGCGCGCAGTCCAGCCTGTCGATTCTGCAGCTGGCGCTGTCTCTGCAGCAAGAGAGCAATCCCGAAGACCACACGGCGTCTCCGTTCACGGTGCTGCTAGCAGCGTTCTCGGTTTTGCTGCACCGGTATACGGCAGAGGAGGACATTGTGGTGAGCAGCTCGAGTGAGTCGTCGAACCCGCTGGTTCTGCGGCTGGATGTCAAGCCCGGAGACAGTTTCCTGGACGTGCTACGTATGGCGCAACGAGTGTCGGGCGAGGCGGCGGCGGACGAGGTGCCGTTCAAGGCGCTCATGTCGGCGTATCTGGCGGCAGCCGAGAAGACCCAGGGTCAGAGCACGAGCGAGGCCGATGCCAGCGCGGCGCCGTCAATGTTCCGCGTGCGGTTCTTCAACCAGACGGACGCAGACGACAGCACGCTGCGCCAGACCACGACGCAGGCAACGGACTTTACCGTGCTTGTGCGCCAGAAGACAACGGCATCCTTGCGGCAGCTGCATCCCAAGATTGAGCTGCAAATTGCGTACAATCAAGTACTGTTCACGTCGCAGCGCATTGCGCACATGGTTGCGCAGTTGCAGATGGTGCTGGCGACGGCGGCTGAGACGCTGACGCGCACGCAGGCCGGCGAGGCGCTGCTCTCAGAGCACCAAGTTGGCAATATGAGCATTGCTTCGGAGCTCGATCTCAAGGCGGTGCCGAGCCCGCATGCGGATCTCAAATGGTCGCAGTTCCCGGGCAGCATCACGTCGATTTTTGCTCGCAATGCGCAGGAACATCCTGATAAGCGGTTTGTGGTCGAGAGCGTGTTGCGTCCGGATGCAGACAAGCCAGGCAAGGAGCAGCTGGTTACGCGCTCGTTCAGTTACGGGCAGATCTTCCGCGCGGCGCGTGTGCTGAGCCGCACGCTACGCAACGGCGGCGTGCAGCGCGAAGACGTTGTTGTAGTGTACGCGTACCGCAGCGTTGATTTGGTGGTGGCGATTATGGGCGTGCTGATGGCAGGCGCAACGTACAGCGTGGTCGATCCGGCGTATCCGCCAGCCCGGCAGAATGTGTATCTGTCTGTCGCACAGCCGCGTGGACTGGTGGTGTTGCGGCACGCTGGAGAGCTGCCACAAGAGGTACGCGACTACGTTGGAGCCGAGCTCGATGTGGTGTGCACGGTGCCGGCGCTGGAGCTGCTGGACAGTGGCGAGCTGAGCGGGCAGAGCGGAGCTGACGATGTAGTGACAGTGGCGGCAGCACAGGTGGACGCTTCGAGTGACGTCAACGAGGACATTGTGGATGTGGGCCACGACTCGATTGGAACACTGTCGTTCACCAGCGGCAGCACGGGAGTGCCCAAGGGCGTGCGCGGACGGCACTTTTCACTGACGCACTTTTATCCATGGATGGCGACAGAGTTTGGCATTGGCGCCGACGACAGATTCACAATGCTGTCTGGAATTGCGCACGACCCGATCCAGCGCGACGTGTTTACGCCGATATTCTTTGGTGCCGAGCTGCACATTCCAACCAGCGAGGATATTGGTGTGCCAGGACAGCTGGCGCAGTGGATGTGCGACCACGGAGTGAGCGTGACGCACTTGACTCCGGCTATGGGACAGCTGCTGTCAGCCAATGCTACACGTCAGATTCCGTCGCTGAAGAACGCGTTCTTTGTTGGCGATTTGCTGACCAAGCGTGACTGCAACCGGCTGCAAAGCCTGGCCGACAACTGCCGCATCATCAACATGTACGGCACCACCGAGACGCAGCGTGCGGTGTCGTACTGCCCGATTCCGCCGCACACCGAGAACCCGCTGTTCCTGGCAACAGCAAAGGACGTGATTCCGGCTGGACGCGGCATGCAGGACGTGCAGCTGCTGGTGGTCAACCGCCACGGCAACGGCGGCATGTGCGCAGTGGGCGAAGTGGGCGAAATCTACGTGCGTAGTGGTGGACTGGCCGAGGGCTACTTGCGCCTGCCTGAAGCGACAGCTGAGAAGTTTGTGCCTAACTGGTTTGGCGCGCCGCCGGTGGAGCAGGCAGCGGACGCACAGATACCGTTCTACAAGGGAGCACGCGACCGTATGTACCGCACCGGTGATCTGGGGCGGTACCGGCCGGACGGAGACGTCGAGTGCATTGGGCGCATCGACGACCAGGTCAAGATCCGCGGGTTCCGTATCGAGCTGGGCGAGATCAACAACATGCTGTCGCAGCATCCTCGCATCCGCGCCAACGTCACATTGGTGCGGCGCGACAAGTACGAAGAGAAGACGCTGGTGGCGTACATTGTTCCCAGCGAGGAAGAGCAGCAGCGTACCGACGATCCTGGACGGCGCGAGCTGATTGCATCCATTCGCGAGTACCTGAAGCAGAAGCTGCCGAGCTACGCAGTGCCAGCAGTGTTTGTGCCGATGAAGCGGCTGCCGCTGACACCCAACGGCAAGATCGACAAGGCAGCGCTGCCCTTCCCCGACACGCCAATGTTCCGGTCTGGGCCAGCAGCTGGCGCAGCAGCAACGACAGAAGACGCAGCGGAAAGCCGTCCTGAGCTCGAGAGCATGACGGCGACTGAGCGTGCGCTGGGTCTGATTTGGATTGGGCTTTTGGAGCTGCCATCGGGCGTGCCGCTGGAGCTGGACACAAACTTCTTTGACCTGGGCGGCCATTCGATTCTGGCCACTCGTATGGTGTTTTCAGTGCGCAAAGAGTTTGCTATTGATGCTCCGCTGGGACTGGTGTTCAAGTGCCCGACGCTGCGCTCAATGGCAGCTGCTGTCGAGAGCCTGCAGAGCGAGCTGCAGCTGGACGATTCCGCGGCAGCGCCGGCCGAGGAGTTTGACTATGCGGCTGACGAGGAGTCGCTTGCAACGCAGCTGCCTCAGCTCAACGTCGCGTACATGGCGTATCCGCCTGTTCTGGTCGAGGCTTCTGGAGCACCGACGTTCTTCCTGACCGGCGCAACTGGCTTCCTGGGTGCGTTTGTGCTGGACGAGCTGCTGCGGCGGCACCCGCGCAGCAAAGTGATCTGCCTGACGCGTGCAAAGACAGAAGAGGCGGCGATGGAGCGTGTCAAGGCGGCAGCGGTGGCCAACCTGGTGTGGCAAGACAGCTGGACGCAGCGTGTTCGTGCAGTGACCGGCGATTTGGCACAGCCGCAGCTGGGGCTGAGCGACAGCGACTGGCGCACATGCACCGAGACAGTCGACGCAATTGTGCACAACGGCGCGCTGGTGCACTGGGTGTACCCGTACGAGAAGCTGCGTGCAGCCAACGTGCTGAGCACAATCGAGGTGCTGAAGCTGGGCAGCGAGCACCACGTCAAGCCCACGGTGTTTGTGTCGAGCACATCGGCGCTGGACACCGACCATTACGTGCAACTGGGCGGCTCGCTCAAGGGCGGCGTGCGTGAGTCTGACGACTTGGAAGGCAGCAAGCGCGGACTGCATACTGGCTATGGACAGACAAAGTGGGTGTCCGAGCGGCTGCTGATGCGCGCACGCCAAAATGGATTCCCAGCGACGATTGTGCGGCCAGGGTATGTGCTGGGCAATGCCCGTACCGGCGCAACAAACACCGACGACTTTATCTGGCGGCTGGTCAAGGGCTGCGTCGAGCTGGGCCAGTCGCCTGTCATGGCCAACCCCGTCAACCTGTGCTCGGTCGACTACGTAGCACATGTGGTTGTCGAGGCAGTGTCGCAGCCCCGTGCATTGGACCACGTCGTGTACCATGTGTTCAACCACGAGCATTTCCGCTTCCAGGACATGTTCGACATGCTGCGCGCCTACGGCTACGCTGTGGCCGACGTCGAGTACATGCAGTGGCGGTCACACCTCATGGAATACACGCTGTCCAACAACGACAGCGCGCTGTTCCCACTTTTGCACTATGTGCTGGACGATCTGCCATCGTCGACCAAGAGCCCTGATCTCGACGACTCGCACACACGTGCTTTGCTCGAGGGCACAGGCATCGAGTGCCAGCAAATGAAGTCACTAATGGGACTCTATCTCGCCTACTTGGTCAAAGCAGGCTTCCTCGCCCCACCTTCCGCTTCAGCCTCTCGGCAACTGCCCGAGTTGGACATTGAGATCCGCGGCATAGTATCCCGCACCAGCAACAACTAGAATATTTTTTATTTATAAAGATATTACTCTGGCCTGTCCACATACATCTGCTCTTTCAATTTTTGATTCGCACGAAGTTTATCGAAATAGTTGGCCCATACGAACGGACATTTTTCGTACATTATTCTGCGCAAGTCTTTGCACGTTTCGCCGGCTTTATCGGGATCCGCAATGTTGTTCGCGTCCAAGCACTCGAAAAACGCGTCGCGTTTGGCGTGGCACGCTTTGCGCTGCGCCCGAGTAAACACGGGGTGCGTTTGTGAACCAGCCGGTTTTGAATCAGACGGCGTTGAATCGGACATTTGTAATTTACAAGTTGGTGGAAAAACGTCGAATCTAGAAACAAAAAGAAGGATCGATAAATGGATCTTACGTTCATGGTTTATCAGTTTGATTTTATGTTTATTTGGCAGATTAAAGTATGATTATTGGATTTGCGCGCGCGTAAGTCTGGATTATTTTTTCGCGTGTTTCGCGTGAGGCTTTCCAAGAAAAGATGATCCAAACAACCTCTAGTTTCGTTCAAGATAAATGCTTTATTTATTATCAGTTCTTGTATTGCATCATTGTCACTTTATTTCAGCGATCAAACCAAAGCGTTTGGGTTTTTCGGACCGTTAGCACTTGTACTTTTGGTTCGCATCAAACATTAGCATGGGGATAACAGGCCTGCTGCCACTGCTCAGCGAGGCACAACGCAAAGGCCACGTGAAAGAGTTTTCGGGCCAAACCGTGGGCATCGACTCGTACATTTGGCTATACAAAGGCGCATTCTCCTGCGCCGTCGAAATCGGGCTCAACCAGCCCACCACCAAATACATCTCATTCTTCATGGCCCGCGCCCATATGCTCCGGCACCACGGCATCGACCCTCTGTTTGTGTTTGACGGCGGAATGTTACCTTCTAAACGTATAACCGAAACATCTCGGCACGAACGACGCGCAGCACGCAGGGCTCGTGCTATGGAGCTGTGGGCGCAAAACAAACGGTCGCTGGCATACGGGGAGTTTCAGAAATGCTTGGAAGCAACGCCGAGAATGGCACGGGCGGTTATCGATGAGCTCAAAAAGTGTGGGTTCAGGTACTTGGTGGCGCCGTACGAAGCCGATGCGCAGCTTGCGTACTTGGAGCGCACCGGTGTTGTAACGGCGGTGGTTTCCGAAGACTCTGATTTGATTGCGTTTGGGTGTCGCAATGTGTTGTTTAAAATGGACCAATTTGGCGCAGCCGTAGTGTTTGACCGCAAACGGCTGGGTCGCACACGCGCTGTGGACGTGGACGGATGGAGTGACGCAAAGATTAGGCGCATGTGTGTGTTGGCCGGATGCGACTATGCCGCGTCGGTGCCGGGCATCGGGCTGAAGCGTGCACATCGGTATGTGGCACGGTCAGAGTCGGTCGAAAGCGCAGTGGCGCTGATGCGGGCTGACGGCGTGTGTGTTCCCGATGAATATGAGGAGAATGCGGTGCGGGCGGAGCTGACTTTTTTGTACCAGCGAGTGTATGATCCGCGCTCAAAGTGCATTGACTGTGTGGTGCCGCACACAAAGAGTGCGCCGTTGTTGGAGGATATGCCGTTTATTGGCGAGATGCTCGAGTCTCGGGTTGCCCAACGAGTTGCGGAGGCCGAGATCGATCCGATTACATATGAGCCGTTTAACATGGACGCGCCGGTTGTAGCTGCGTTGCCAGTACCTGACAAAGCGCCCGTATCTCAAGCATCACCTGTAATTGTCCCATCGCCAGTAGCTCGTACGTCATCTGTAACTACTCCGTCTCGTGTAACTGCAAAGCCAAAGCAACCGCGTACGTTGGTTAGTCTTTGGAAGAAATCAGCGTTTGCGCCAATATCAGCCACGCCCAAGCTTTCAGTGCCCAAGCCTGAACACCCAGCGTCATGCCCGCCCGCAAGCAGTGTGGACCAGCCTGTGCATGTAAAGTTTCGTGCTCGCGATACGCACGGTGCGACTGTGGCTACGCCGACTCGTAGCAAGTTTTTTGCTGCTGCGCAAGTAGTGGAATCCGATGACGAGGTGCATGTGGTGCAGGACACAAAGAGTGACCCGCATGCTCCGCACGGCAGTGTTGTGTTGTTTGACCAGTTTAGAGCCCAAACGTCTGACATTCCCGAATGGATGGCATCGCCAAAGTATCGCAAAGGTAAATAACAATTTTTGCTAAACTATGCTTCTGCGCTGTGACTAAACACTCTATTGTAGATGCGAAGGGCGACAAAGTACCGGTTGGTGCTCAAAAACTCGAGCGGACTCCTGTGCGCCGGTCAAAGAGGCTTTCTCAAACGCCGATTACGCAAATGGCACGGCGCATATCGGGCGGGTTCTCGGGTGACACAATAGAGCCATGCAATGTGGAGTTTGCGGATGCTATCAGCTTGTTCCGCTGTGGATCAACGAGCTCGGCAATAGGTGTGGCTACTCATGTGGATATTATTGATTGCAGTGACAGCGACAAGGAAAACACAACATGCGCCTAAATGTTTCAACCTGTTGTGCTACGGGTCAATAGCATGTTTTAAAAAGAATAACTAATCTGGAGAAAAGAAATGAATTGAACCCGTGACTGGAACCGTTTTGTTAACGACAAGTATATGCACCGTATATGCTATGATCATATTACTCGATAAATGCTAGATGTTCACATGGCAGGGCACAATCAATGAATATATTTAAAGTCATTTTAGAGTAAAGGAAAGTTGATTGAGAGAATAAAAGCCAATGACAAAGAATCAGCTTTGCCAAGAAAAACAAAAGAAATGAGAAGTTATGAGGCGTTGTTGGCGTCCTTCATGTACTCGTCGAGATCAGCATCAAGCTGCTCGGCCGACGGCTGGGGCTTGTCCTGCCGTCCACCACGACGACGTCCGCCCTGAGCATTGCCATTGCTGCCCTGAGCACTGCTGCCTTGGGATTTGTTGCCTTGCCCACTGCTGCTGCCCTGGGCATTACCGCGTCTGTTGCGTCTGGCGCCCGATGCGTTCTGTGGCTGGACAAAGTTCTGGGGCATCATCGGCACCACCATCGGCACCACTCCAGGCGCCGCGCCGCCGCCAACCACCTCAATCAGCATCTTGCGGTGGTCCAGCTCCACGTTGTTGTACCGGTTGTACGCCGACTGCGCATGAGCCGGGTTCTTGAAAATGACCATGCCCGACCCGCTTGACGTGCCGCGCCGGTTAAAGTTGAGCGCCACTTTGCTGAGCGCACCGACCTGCTGGAACAGCTCACGCAGGTCTGCCTCTGTCACGCCGTAGTCCAGGTTGTTGATGAGGATCTTGCCCGAGCTCGCGGAAGAGCCCTGCTTCTGCCGGTGCTGCTGTTGGAGCGCCGCCAGGTACGCCGGGTTGTTGAGCATCATCATCTGCGCCGCCTGCTGCTGTTGCTGCTGCGACGGCTTCCGTGAGCCGCTGTCGCTCTTCTGCACGCCTCCCGACCGGCGAGCGTACGGCGAGTTGCGGGTCTGTCCGCGGCTGTTGCCGTCACGACGTCCTCTGCCGCCGCTGCCGCTGCTGCGCGGCGTGCTCTTGATGATGTCGTCCAAAGACTGATCGAGGTTGGTAGACATTGTCAAAAAGTGTCCTAAAGGTGTTCCGCACACGATTCGACGATATTACGGTTAGAGCGGATCCGTCGACGAGAAAGCAAGTAAAATGGTAAAAATGCAAGTTAGTTGACAGGTGCCGCGAGGACAATGGAACGGAAATAAACACGCAAAAACACAGATTATACGAAAAGCCGATTCCGCGCCAAAATGCAATCGAAACAAAGAATGGAGCATGTCCATCGCGAGTGGAACTAGGCGCCGCCGCTCCGCTGCCGCCATCTCAGTGTAAAATAAAGAGCCGCCCGTGCTTCTCAGCTCATTATCGCTTCGCACAAGCCAGAGGTCATTACACCCCAGCGTGCATATAGTGGTCATTAAACCACAGCGTGCTTATAGTTGCCAGTGTCTGCCAGGTGTCTCAGGCTAGACTGAAGCTGTCGGAATGTGCATCCCCAAAGTGAGCCGTCTCGCCTGCAACGCGTAAACGCGCCAAGGCCCATTCAGAGCGAAAACAGCAGCACCAATCAGCAAAAGGAACCCTCTTTTCCCGCCAAAAAGAAGAGCCGCACTGCCCCTGGGTTCTATCTTATTCCAGCCCAGCCTAGCCGAGAAAGTCGCTTGTCACCCTCAACCGCACAAGACACTTGTCACCCCCTTCGAACAAGACGCTTGTCACTCTCTCTCAACCGCACAAGACGACTAGTCTGTAAACCACACCCCCACTAAGACAACCCCACAATAAACGCAGCGTCAACGGGCAAAGAAGCAGCTCACAATAGTGCAACTCGCATCAGTGCAGCGTCAAATGGCAAAGAAGCAGCTCGCATCAATGCAACGGCAGTGCGGCGGCACCAAGGAGGCGGCAGCCACGTCGGGCATCTTAACCTGCTCACCGAACCATCAGCCAACGCCAGATGAAAGCAGCAAAGATAGCGCGGAACCCACGAATAAAACCTGGGTCGAGTAAAAAGAAGTGTACCTTGGAGTGCTTGGAAAGAAGAAAAATGTGTAGTATGAGCACACAAATAAAACAAAAAAACAGAGACAGAATCTGCTAAAAAGTTAAAAGTGCAAAAAAATAAAGTGAGAAGAAAAAGAGGTTTTGAGCGTGCTTCCTTCCTCTTTTGCCTTTACTGGCCGCAGCTTCACGGTGATTGGCTGGAAAGATGCTACTGCTTAGTGATTGGACCGTGCCACAAACGCGCGTACAAACAGTTTTTGTAGCGTTCAGTCTTTTCCTATCTTTTTCGTGTACTAGTTGCCTATTTATCTCCACAGCATGAACAACCTTGACCGAGCGCTTGAAGATATAATCCAAAAAGACGATGGAGGTGCTCGTCCTCGGACTCAAGGTCCTCGGCGCAGCGGCCACAGCTCACCGTACTCGCGCAACGTACGTACACGTGAAATGCACTTTTATTTGCGGATTGCACCGACTAACCTAAACATTGAAGCCATATATATAATAGACGGGAGGACGGAGCAGAGACAACACGCGGGGCCGGTGGACGCACGACAGGTTTGACAGCCCGCGATCAATAAACGATCGAATCGATCGCACATCGAACAAACGATCAATAAACGACCGACTGGGCACAGGCCGCAGCTCCGGGGCGCGCAGCTCGCGGGACTCGAGCCAAGACACACGCAATTCAGCCCGCGGGGTGGCAATCGCCGGGAGCAAAGTGGACCCTGCGCCGTACAACGAAATGCGCGTCGTGTGGGTGACCGGTATCCCACACGAGTACACCGAAGAGAAGCTCGAGGATATGTTTAGGGACGCCGGGCGGGTAGACACAATCCGTATGGCAGTTGATATGCGGGGGCGGTTTGTCGGAAAGGCAGAGCTTGTGTACCGCCAGCCCGACGACGCACGGACGGCCATCCAGGTGTTTGACGGCGAGACGTTGTACTCGGTTGATTCAAGACAGGTTATGATGCACGTGACGTATTCCAATGCAGCTAATGCAGAGTATGTGAATGGGCTGAGGTTCGAGAACACGTTGCCGGCGCCACGCAGTGTGTCGGTGGAGGAGAGACTGGGCGCAAGTGTGCCGGTGTTTGTGGATCCGACTGGTGTGCCGCTTATGGGACAAGGCGTGGTGAGAGGGAGTCGCAATGGACAAAATGGGCGCAAAAGGGGCGATGCGCATGGCCGGAACAACGACAGCCGGTCCAACGTCACTGCCGAGCAACTCGACGCCGAAATGGACGCATACATGGCCAGCGCCGCCGAACCTACACCTGCTCCGCCCGCTGACACCATGGAAACAACCTAACCTTTTCTTTTCCAAAAATCATTTATTAGAGTCTAAGCAACGCTACTCCTGGGATTTCGCACGTATCCTGTTGACAACTATTCCGGATGATTCTAAGAACCGGCTCACGCAGTTTTCAAAGCACACCGATTCCCGCGAGCTCAGCGTGCTCGACTTTGCGTCAAACACACATGTTTCCCAGCACCGCATCGTATGTCCGCTGGTTACGTCTTGAATGTGTTTCTTTCCCGCCTCTTCTTCTATAACTTGCGCTATCTCGCGCTGGGTCGCGTCGTCAAACTGCGTATTGTCCATTTGTTTATCTTTTGACTAAATGCGATTACTAAAGCAACATAAAGGTTTACTAAACAATAAACAGAGATACTGAAAAAGATTGCAAAATGTATTAAACGCCGTATTAGATTAAATAATCAAGATTGGTTTGTGGAGTCAGGCACAGCAACGTTGTTGTCGAACGTCCATTTGTGCAGACCGGGCGGCAACCGTGTGGCGTCGGGAACGCGGAACGGCGGGAACGGCACAAACGACTCTGGCGCAACTCCCTCGTCGCCCGACTTATCGTACGCAACCCTATTCTGCTTGAGCAGCTCCTCCACCTGCTCGTGCATATCCCCTCGTTCTGCACACACCAGCCCATTTTTCTCTTCCTCGCGCCTCGCACTTTTCGCCCTCTTCGAAAGCTCCATCTGCGCGTCTCCCCACGCACTCGCATACGCCGCATACACAGCTCGAGCATGTGCCAGCCGAGCCATAATAGTTGATCCTTGGCACGACGCAAGCGTGGGCTGCGGCAATGGCCGCAAATCAGGCATAAGGCGTGTGGGGTCTAAATACGAGTCGGCCACGCTGGCCAAGTACGCCAAATTTGACTGTAACCGCATTTGGTACATTTGCAGCTGCGGGTCGTCCATCAACGAGTTGTTTTGGTACTCGTTGCACAAGCGAATTAGTTCAGCGTTGATGTTGAGGACTACTTGGATGGTGCTGGTTTTCAAGCGCGGCAAGTATGGGTTGCCGGGCTCGTCGTCCAGGGGCTTTTTGGGATTTTTCTCTGGGTCGCTTGGTTTGGCTGTGTCGGTGTGCAATGTGTTTGGCTCAATGTCGTGCACGTCGTCGTCGAGTATTATGTCGAGGTCGCTGCTGCCGTCGTCGCTGTGCTCAAACGCGCTCATTGGGAGGTGCTATGGTTATATATTAAAAGTACAAGAGTGGGTGTAAAGACAAAAGAGGCAATTTACGTTCGTGTGACAGGAATAACAAAACACGTGGCTCGAGCCGTCTATGGAACCGATCCACGTAATCACAAATGCAGATTTCCGTCTCCGCAGATCAAGAAAATTTTTCTTATCGGTACTATATAACAGCAGCTCAGACCATGATCATGCTTTCTATTTCTCTTCTCGTTTGTATTCCACGTTTTATTGTACATTATTAAGGTATGTTTTGATCCATAGCATTTAGCTATTGTTTTTGCGACAGTGATGACTTTGGCATTTGACTTTATTTACTCGGCCTGGGCTTCTTTTTGAGGATTCAGGTTGTTTAATGACGAAAATTCCCAAGCTACCTAATTTTTACCTCTGAGCATCGCGCAATCTGTTTTATTGGATTCACCTTTTTCGTATCATCAAGCTAAACTTTATTGTACCAAGCAATAGGCATTCAGATGATTATATTCTAACCACAAGACTGATCTGCACACGGACAAAAGGTACGGCATCTGCATACACACACGAGCCATTTGTTGCTAGCAATGATGAGTCAGGCATTTGACTTTATTTACTTGGGCGTTACTTTGTTTTAAAGTACATTTACCCAGGTTATGACGACGATATCCTAGCTACCAAACTATTTATGACTGAGCGCAGCAACAAACTGGCATGCATTGTTTTATACGAAAACGATTTGTAACTAAATCCATGTCTAATTGTGTAGGTAAACGTAGATTAGTTTTTTAAACTGTAAATATATTATGAAATAAACTTTTGAAATGCTCACGCGTAATGCTCCCTTAGTTTGCAACAATGACAATTTATCGAATATAAATAACATTAAAACCCCTATCAATTCCTAGTAATACTTTTATCTACTTTAGTGACCATAGATGACGAACCCCATAGTGTTTTTTGATATTACAATCGGCGGCAAAGACGCCGGCCGCATCAAAATGGAACTTTTCGCCGACATTGTTCCCAAAACGGCCGAAAACTTTCGGCAACTCTGCACGGGCGAGCACCGCATCGACGGTGTGCCCCAAGGCTACAAAAACTCTGTGTTTCACCGCATAATTCCCGGCTTCATGGCGCAAGGCGGCGACTTTCTCAACAACACCGGAACAGGCTGCACATCTATATACGGCGACAAGTTCGACGACGAGGGGTTTACGTTAAAACATTCGAGCGCCGGATTGTTGTCGATGGCCAATTCGGGGCCAAACACTAATGGATGTCAGTTTTTTTTGACGTTGCAGGAAGCAAAGTGGCTGGACGACAAGCACGTGGTGTTTGGAAAACTAGTGGATGGGTTGCTTACATTGAGAAAGATTGAAAACGTGCCGACGGGACCTAATAACCGGCCCAATCTTCCTGTAGTTATTTCAGAGTGCGGTGAAATGTAACGTTTGATTAATACAAAGTTTCTAGGTTGGAGTAAATGCATCAAACGGTTGTGATGCTGTGCATTGCGTGTTCAAAGTCAGAGCGATTGAGGATAGTGGTAGAGCGTCGAATAGCACTATAGCAAGCAAACCGCACAACTGACTTTATTTCAGCACCGGACAATTCATGTTCCGCCAACCACTCCACACTCTCCTCGATCTTTAACCCCCTCGTAACCTTTTGCAAAATATCCAGCCTCCCACTCTTATTTGGCCGTGGAACCAAAACCAGCCGATCCAACCGTCCCGGCCTCAACACAGCCTCATCAATCCTCGACGCATCATTCGTCGCTGCCAACACAACCACTCCGCCCAAATCCATCTCCAAAAACAACTGCGTAATTAGCTTTTTCCCCACTTCCCCTGCATCTTCTCGCACGCCAAACACAGCGTCAATTTCGTCGAGAAACACAATGGAGGGCGACCGCCGCGCCGTGGCAAATATACGAGCGAGGGATTTTTCAGATTCGCCGATTTCGCCCCTAATCAAGTCTGGAATCGACACGGAAATGAACTGAACACGGGCCTCGTGGGCGGCGGCGCGAGCAAGCATTGTTTTGCCCGTTCCTGGAGGCCCGTGCAGGAGGATACCGCGGGACGCTTGGATATTGAGGCGGCGGAACGAGGAAGAGTAAAGAAATGGCCAGATGAGGCTTTCTTTCAGTTGTGTGATTGCCGTGTCGAGGCCGCCGATGTCGCTCCACTTGACGTCTGGTTCGGACTGGGCAGTTGTTTTGGATTCTGTGGTGGTGTGGATGTGGGATGATACAAGGGCAAACAACTCGGCTGCAACTAGTCCCCGTGCCTCGATTGCCACTTTGTCCACATCCATCGCGCCCCTGACAAACCACTTGGCCAAGCACGTGCGCTCATTTGCAGTCGGCGCCAGTATCCTTACATGGTCCCCACACACGTGCCGTACCCTTGCACCCACACAATCCACATGTCGTGACGTCATAACGACCAACACCCTCGACCCACTTTTTTGGGTGCGCAAAAAGTCTGTAACAACCGCCATATACAGCCCGCACAACAGTTCCACATCGGCGATCCACACAATGTGTGGAGTGTTGTGTTTGATGCGAGCGAGTTGCTGCCGTAATGCGGTGTGCCCATGGGTGGTTACTCGGGCCGAGTGAATACGAGTGAGCGGGCAGGAAAAGTGTTTGCTCAGGGTGGAGACGAGCAGGGATTTGCCCGTTCCTGATCGGCCCGATACCAATGTGCTGTGGATACGCAGTGCTGCCGGTACAGCGTGGTTCAACCGCCCACTCATCGTTTGCACGAGCCGCCAGCCCTCGTCGCCAAACCCATCGACGAGCAATCGTGTTCTCTCGTCCAGCTCCATCCGCATGCCTAAAAATATTGTATTTTATTGACTTTTAATTTGAATCAAATAATAAATGTATTTTAACCCCTCGCTAGTTATGGTAACTATGCGCCTGTTGGAATGAGCCCAAGCGCCTCGCCCATTTGCACAGACTGTTCGGGCTGCACACAGAACGTAAAGTCCTTGGGCGCCGAAAACACAAGCACCACAGTAGATCCCAATCTGAATCCGCCCACCTCCTGGCCCTTTTCCAGCCTTGCTCCGCCCAGCCGCGGGCTCAGCGCCGTATAACTCAGCTGCGAAAACTCGCCCGGCCCCAATGTCTTCTCCCTTAGGTTTGTACGAAGCTCTTTATCAAAGTTTACCACAACAGACCCCACGTTTGTTGCGCCCACCGCTGTCATCGACATAAAGCCGTGCTTCCACCGCCCCAACAGCGCTACACGCTCATTCAGTACAAACAGGTTGCGGATGGTACGTGCAATGTATGGAGACACGCTGTATAGCTCGCCGGCAAAGTGGCGGCGCGCTTCGACCACCCAGTTGGCCGGCGAGTGGAAGCGGTGGTAGTCGCCCGGCGCCAAATAAATCACGCAAAAGTACAGCCGCTCGTGATCACGCAGCTGCGCGCCCAGTGTCTGCGACGCACGCCCTGACCCAAGCATCGTATCGAGTGTATACGGAATTCCGTTCACCACCGCAAACTCATCGTCGGCCGCCGCGTTATGGGCATGCGCGTGCTCGGCATCCTTTAGTGTTGCATCGCCCACACGCCCCACATTGCTCGAGTCGTTGTCTTGAGACTCATCGGCACGCCCGAAAAACGCATCCAGGCTATACGTCAGGCCCTTGACTTGCTCCACCTCGCGCTGCTCCACCACGCCAAAATGCAGCACACGCCCGTCCGACGGCGACACAACTGCCTCCTCCCTCTTATCAATTACTCGCGCATCCTCGCGTAGCTCGCGATAAAAGAACGACGCCAGGTTGGGATAATGCTTCAACTCAGGGTCCCGCATCTCGTCCAGTTTGCACCCGAATATCCACGCATACACTCGCAACAACGGGCCGCGCAGCACTGTGGGGATCTCCATCTCGTTGAACGACCCAAACAGCCGCGACATTGCTTTCAGGGGCAAAGCTGATAGAACGTGCAGTTGCCATGGTCCGCGTACTGTTACGCCCTGAGTTGGTTGTTGTTCGTGCGATTTGTTTGTTTCGATGTGGTAGAGGCGTTGCAGTCCGATGTACCCGATTCCAGCTCCGACTGGGATCCAGTACCACCCGACTTTGGACTCGTTTTGCTTGCCATCCGATCCACTTTGCTTGCCATCCGATCCACTTTGCTTGCCACCAGATCCGCTCTGTTTGCTATCAAATCCACTACTGTACGCCCGCACCGTGCGCCTTGCACCGTACAAAAGCCGCTGCCGACCCACCACCAATCGTCTAACCGCCAAATTCATTCCCTCACTTTCAATTCAAAAAATACCAAGCTTTATCAAAAAAAGAACAGAAAAGAAAAATTATCTCAACCGATCACTGGTTCTTTTTCTGCTTGGTCGATGGCATCGTTTTGGGCGTTTGAATGGACGCCAACCACGAAATCCCGACCAGGACTAATGCGAAAAACATAAACGCGACAATTAGTCCCATCACGAGGCCGGGCGTTACCCAGTCGGTGAAAAACGTGTCGTCCAATGGCGCCAGCGTCGGAGTTATCGACACCGAAGAGGTTGTTGAAACTAGCGTATCGCTTACACTCGACATTACTAAAATGTGATTATGCTACAGTATAATTGAACAAAAGTAAAGTGTGAATGCACACAGAAAGTGTTTTTGGGTCTACTGATGCATATCCTGATCGCCTGTGATTTAAAATCACTATTGCTTTTATATTTCAATACACTGTTCATATAACAGACACTCAACCCCACGTACTATAAAATAAAATTGACGCAATAACACAAATTAAAAACGAGAAAAAAACATATCCTCAGCACACAAACTTTCTCTCCAAGAGTTCCAGCAAACGGACCACACTCAGATGGACGTACTCGAGATCCAATATCTCAATACGGTTGTGCTTGCGCTCCAGCAAGTCCTCCAACAGCAAGTCCATGTTCACCACTGGCTTTTCACGGCCCTTGTAATACAGCTTCACCACGTATGATGCAGGGCACGGGCTGCTGAAGTTAAAGTACACTTTGTCTTGCCGGTTCTCCGGAATGTTGGACTTGCACACTACGCCCAAGCGCTCAAGTGCGTCAAGCCGATAGTCCACGCTCGCCGGCGATGCCTCTTGCCGCCGCTGCTGCGCGTTTTGCTGCTGCCGCCGGCTCTGCAATGGCCGCGGGTCCAAAACTGTCACGCCCACTGGCATCTTCTTGCGGTTGTTCTTGGGCATCGCAGACTGCATGCGCACGTTGCCCAAATACGCCTTGTACGTCTCAATCTGCGACGAAAGGTATCCGTTGTAGTCGCAAATGGTCTTGTACACATCGGTCAGCCCCAAAATCTCCTCCTCAACCTTATCACGCAGGTTACCCAAATGCGCCAGCTCATGAAGAATCTCCTCGGTCAGATACCGGTACCCGTCATTAGAGTCAATGGCGCCGCTGTGCTCGAGTTCAACCAACATCTCGCGCACCTTGATTCCTTTGCGCACAAGCATCGGATCTTTATCCGTAGCAGCCTGCTCTGCCACAAACAACAAATCGTTCTTGGCTGCAGAGTTGTTCTCGGGCTTGTAGCGCCGGTACTTTAGGTGCGGCATACTACGAATGATCTGTACCAAAATGGACTTTGTCTCGACATACATAATGTCGTGCTGCGTCAGCGTGTTGTCTGCGGCCAGTGTCGACAGGTCTGACAGAATCGGCGTTTCCCATTTGCTGAACAGCGCCAAATCCATGGTTGCATTGAGATTGCGCAGTACTAGTGGCGGCGCATCGCCCAGGTCGTCCAGCAGTGTACGCAGGTGCGAGTCGGCCCCCGGCGCCAGGACGTGCAGGTGCTGCCGCAGCAGTGCGTGCGTGTTGTACAGCTCGTTGAGCGAAATGCTCAGCGAAATGTCGCGCTTGGTCAGCGCCATGTACTGGTCCATCTCCATGTTCTCGTAAAAGTCGCTAACTTCGCACAACTCGTTCAGGAACACATTGATACGCGCACGGTTGGCGTCCACAAATGGAGCCAGCTCCTCCATAAACTTCTCCTTTGCATAAGTTGGCTTGTTGTTCAGGTTCTGCAGCAGCTTTGCCACCAGCGTCAAAACACGCCGCGGATGCTGAGTCGGCGCTCCCTCAATCAGCATGTGCGCCTGCGGAGTTACAATTGCTGGGTTGATGTATCGCAGGAAGAAGAACCCGCCAATAAGCGAGCACACTGCCGAGTCTGGCGCATCAGGATACCGGCGCTTGGTGAGCGACCGGATCTGTTTGCAAATCCAGCGGATACCGTACGGCGTGCTGCTGCGGTTCTCCACAATTGTGTCCAGGAACCGGCTTGCAATGCGCGTCAGCTCGGCCACTCGCGGCTCAATCGCCGCACGCACCAGCGGATTGTTTGTCGCTTCCTCTGTCGACACGCCTTGCGGAAAGTCGTCCACTGACTGCCCGCGGTCCATGCGCTCCTGCCGCAGCTCCTCATACACCTTGAGCGGGTTGATCTCGAGATTCAAATCGCGGTTCTCAATCACACGCGCAATCTCGCCAGAAATCACATTCTTTAGGTACACCTGCCCCGGCCCGCGGCTAGTGTACGTATTCATCATGCGCGACACAGGCGTGTTCTGCCGCAGCAGGTTCGAAAACTCCTGCGTGGTTTCAAACTGCGCCGCCAGCACAAGCTGGAACATTGTCAGCAGCAAATGCTCTTCGCGCGACTCGTACTGGTTGCCGTACAGTGTGAACATCACAGTCTGCAGCAGCGTGTCAATCTCGCCCAGCGTCACCAGCCGCGTCAGTGACGCAATATGCCGCGGCTCGTTCTGCAGCAGAAAAAATAAGTTGCCGTACAGCTGTGTGCGCTCGCCGTCTGGATAGTAGTCGTTGGTGGCTTGGTTAATGTCCTCCAAATGCGACGACAGCTCCTACATTTCCGATTACAGTCCTTATTTAGCAGCACATGCATTCCTGGTCTGTGCGCGCCTACATTATGTTGTGCTTACCTTGACCTCGTCGGCCGCCATGCGATTCTGAATCAGCAGCGCAATGCGGCTGTCGAGATACCGCACATCGCGCTCCAGCAAAAAGTTTTTCTTGGACTGTGTTGAAATGTGTCCCTTGAGCTCCCGCAGTTTGCGCTGAGCTACACATGCACCAGATATCCAATATTAGCCAGCCAGGTATTGGGGAGGTTGATTTACCAGCCATATCGCAAATGGGGAGAAGTATAAGCGAGAAACAAGATGGTTTATTTTGCACCGTCCGCACAAAGATACTGTGTTTTCTATTGCGCAAATCCCTGTGGCAAATCTCGTACACAGCCTTTGAAATTGGGTCATTTTAAAACGGAATGCACGTCTGCCCATGCAAAACAAACAATAATGGTCTTCCTTGTGTGCAGAGCAGACACTCCCGCACGCAAAATAAAGGTCCTCAGCACCATGGGGAGGGGAGGGACACATCACAATGACCCGGCTCTAGCATTCATCCAGAACACGCAACAACCGCTCATTCGCTCAGAGAAAGGCTGCTCAAAATCTGCTTACCTTCTGACAGTTCATCCGAGACCTCCTCGTCGCGCTCGGCCACAATAGAGTACAGCGCCGTAACTGAGTACCGCCGGCTGGTGCGGTCCGCCTCGCTGGTTTGGTTACTCGCCTGTCTGCTCCCATTCTCACTCATGTGCACCCGGTGCAGCGCTGCCGTGTTTACTGGCGCCTCGCCCGACCTGCGGTTTCCGCCGTGTACGACAGAGTCCATCATTATTCCTTCTTTTGTCAACAACGTGCAAAGGAGGATATGCGTTCAACAATAAAGACAAAATAAAGAAAAGAAGAGTGTTGCGTGCACCAGCTGACCCACTTGCCCCTTCCTCTAAAACTCCTGGCTGACTGACAAATTCGTTTGTGCTCAAGCTCCTTGACGCTAAAACAGGATAAAATAAGCAAAAAAGTTTGGGAATTATAGTACGCGGAAGAAGAAGAAAAGTAATTAGGAAACAAAAGAGGGAGAACCAAAGAATGAAACGCGTGCAGCTCTGATAAATCCAAAAACTGGCTCTCCTGTATTGTCTCTGCAAAATCAGTACTTGGCGGCCTGATCGGTGTACGATTCAAGGCTCTTTTGATTAAACATGCAGAATATCACCCGATCAATTGCACCTTCATGCGCGTCCAGCCACAGCTTCACAGTGCGCAACACAACTGTGCACGCTGCGTCGGCCGGATACCCAAACACGCCCGTCGAGATGCATGGAAACGCAATTGTCCGCACACCGTTCTGATGTGCAACGTTCAAGGACTCGCGGTACGCGCTGGCCAACAGCTCAGCATGCTCGCCAATAGGCCCTACGGTGTGGATAACGTATTTGGCCGGGAGGTTGAACCCGCGAGTGAGCTTTGCCTGGCCTGTCTTGCAGCCGTGCAGTGCCCGACACGCTTCGAGGAGCTGTGGGCCGGCGGCCTGGTGAATGGCTCCGTCAACGCCGCCACCGCCTAGGAGCGCCTCGTCGGCTGCGTTGACGATGCTGTCGACACGCAGTTTTGTTATGTCTCCTTTCCAGATGCTGATCTTTGAGAGGAACGATCCGCTAGGCACTGAACGCCTGAGCTGCTCTGCAACTGTGCAGATATCGGCTACGGATGTTAGCTTGGCCATGCTTTCTTGCTAAAAGTATATAAAAATTGGAAACAAGAAGAGACAATGGATGAGCGCTACTTTAATTTGCCCATATTGCTGTTGTTTATTTGGAACAAGGATTAGGGCTATACGGGTTACATGTCTATATTTAATAAAAAGATACATGTTTAACGTGGCTGGCTCACCGATACGTTATTTGGAGCCATAGATTGTATGTTAAAATCAACACAAAAAGATCTAGATTTTAGACTCGGGGAGGTTCTTGAACAAAGGCTTGAGGTCAATCAGCACCGGAGTGATTGGTGCCTCCTCGCAGTCCTGCAGCTTAACACCATTCTCCCACACGAGCACAACAAAGTCAACGCGGCGGCCAATAGTGACCATGGGGCTGTGCCACGAGTTGGCCTTGTAGTTGATGCCCTGCGTCGTGGTTGCTGCAAATGCGCGGATAGTGCGCAAATCAGGCAAGTCATCTGATCCATTCTCCGCAACAATAACCAGGTAGCTTGGCAGGTCAGGGCTGGTTGTCACGCCCTGCTCGTGAATGGGCATAAACACTTGCGAGCTGTACGGATGGCGCTCCAGCAGCTTGACCTGGAACAGACCACCAGTAGTCGGGCGCGGCGCTGAGCTGAAAATGCACATGTTGGGCTTGGCACTCTGCAGTGCTGGTGACGGCCCCGAGCGCAAGTTCTCAAGCTTTGCCACATGGTTGACCCGCTTCGCTGTTCCTTGGTTGGCAATAATTACGTTCTTGTTGCCCTCGAGCTGAATCACATCGCCGTATGGCTTGAAAGACTCGATGGTCAGCGGCTCAATGGTTATTTGAAACGGCATAATTGGAAAGTGAAAAAGGTGTACAACGGCGGTTATGCAGTAATAAAAGATAAGATATACAAGGGCTTTTGAGCCGAGTGTTTGCAGCGGGCTTGTTTTAAGAGTGAGCAGACACTGTAATTTGCCGGGGGAAATAGGCGCGTATTTGTGCTGCATGTTGTTCGTGTGCTCTTACTGGCTGAAAATGGCGGAAAAGATATAAATTCGCCGCACCTGATTGGAAAGGAATTTGGACTGGCGCTCCGGGTGGAACCGGGAAAAAGTGCGCGGATTCGTAATGTTAATGGACTGTCTGCGCAGACCGTTTACAGCAAATCGGCGCGCCAGTTGCCGTCACCACGCACCCGGAAACCCCCGGGTATAACATTATTTCGCACGATCTGGTGTCTTCCATCAATCGTCGAAACAAGCATAATCAATAATTTACTGGAATTACTGATTATATCGGTGATTACCCTCAACAATTGTAATTGTTTTTCAGCAGGAGACTCGCACTGTTTGGGAAACACCGCATTTTCTTAAACTATTTTAGTTAAACAGAGAAATTAAACTCAAAGGCGGTAGGCGCTGATAGGTAAATCATCTCCTTGGTAATAAATGGCGTAATAAAACAACTGTGAGATATTCACTGAGAATGGCTAATAACGCAGTGTACATCATAAGAACAGTGTGGTTTAAGAATCGGCTTTATTAATAATGCAAATCTTGATGTGGCTGTTCTAGCCTTGGCATAAAATTTTAAACGAGCACGCCACACACAAAGAAATGTTTAAAAGCAGAGAGTAACGCCAATTTTTGGAGAACTTCAGTTAGTTATTCATCTCCTTTCTTATTGTAAACATTAATGCGCAACATCTCTGGTTCAGGTAGTTAGTATGATGGCATTAATGTATTTAATATGATGCTAGATGGTTTGAATTAAATTCATTTAGGTATTGTGTTCCGAAGTTTAAAAGAGGAAAACAGGCACGCAAATTTCTATAGTCCCAGCGGAAGGCCAATTTGAATTTGGCATCATTTCACTACGATTATACAATATAGCTGTAGCTGACATTGCACGCATTAACTGTATGGTCATTTGTGCGGCGCTCTGCGTGGAAGTTTATATAAATAGCGTTATTGCCGCTGACTTGTCGGCTAGCATGACTAACGCCAGCCATATTAGCATTTATTAAATGATGATTTGGAGGCGCGCATATGAATTATTTGCAAATAAGCCTTTTGCCAAGCTGCGCTTCAAAATGACATAAGTTGGGCTCCAGAAACGTAGCCAAAGCTACTACAAATTATTGAGCTCAAAAGATAAGACCAACATGGATTCACTATACAAAATTGAATGTTCAATATAATGCGGCGACTGTGGCATGATGATCGCAGATATTGGGGAATTTGCCGAGTATTTATGCTTAATTGCATGTTTTGACTGTGGGACAACATGTCAATGGCTTGGAACTCGTTATTCCTTACAAATGTGCAAAGTGACTTATTTTAAATTATCGTTTAAATGTTGTATTAACATGCAACAAACTATTATACAACATTACTTGGCGCATTTGTGATGAATAACGAGTTTCATGACACTGGCATGTCGTTCCACAATCAAGACATGTAAATAAGCATTGATACGGGACAGCTGAACGGATTGTGTCAAGAACAGCGGGTTAAAATGGTATATTCAAAAAATCCCAATGAGAAAAGAAAAGGGAAATAAGCCGCAGTTCTTTATATGCGGATTCT